>CM056493.1:49995831-50300168 GCA_029783415.1 Anisodus acutangulus | reverse complement strand
TCTTTCCCTCATTTTTGCTACATGTTTTTCATTTCATAGCTCAACTCATTATTTTATTTTCTAACTTCCTTTTCCACCCCTTTTATTCAAGTACTCCCCATTTTATTTCATTCTTTTTGTGGTTCATTTTCTCTTTTATTTTGTTTTTGCATTTCATTTTATTCTTTTCCTCAATTTGTTTTTAGAACCACTCACATCACAATCTTCTTCCCTTTTTTCTTGTCGCATCCCACCACCAACTTAGGTTTTTGGCCTCATTTATCATTTTTCATGCCTTCAAAAAGGGATTTAGTTCAAAAGCTGATTTATTTCAAAAAGGGTTTAGGTTTGTAATGTGGTAGCCAAAGAAAACGTCAAAAAGCACAAAAGGGGAAAACTAGTTCTCTCAACTTATGGGTAGGTCAAAGAAGTCTTCAATCAAGGAGATTCACTCTCATGTGTAGGCCTAAGATCATTTCCTCAACCAAGCAACTCTAGTTTTACGGTGACAAACCAACGAGGCAAGTTCTAGATGAAACAAGCAAACACAAAATAACAATCAAATCCTTACCACTCTATGCATAATAACAAACAGAACCGCTATATTTTAGACTCTCTATCGAACACAAGGCTATCATCTCATGAGATTCAAACACAAGTAGACATAGAGACACAAAATGAGGCATGCTTTCATAGAACAATCATTTGAAGAATAATGCTACTCTTGTTTTTAAAATTCATTTTTTTGAGGGGTGTCATCAAAACCAAAAAGAGATACACATGTTAGAAACTATATACAAGCACCAACCAATTCAAAATACCCTATCACTAGTCCATGGTTACTAAACATACGCCCTTGGAAAAGAACCAGGCGAAAAAAAACCAAGGAGAACAAAACATAACAAAATATGAAACATAATAAAATACGAACTATAAAAACATAGAAACTAACACATATATACAAGCTAATTGTCATTTCTTCCAAAAACATACAAAGTTTTCCCACCCAAACTTTAAAACATGTGTTGTCCTCAATGCATAAAACAAAATAATGTACAAGGACAAAAGATTGATTATCTTCCTGAGGCGCACTCCTAATTTTGGCTTATGGAAATGGCCTCTGATGGGGCATCAATGCCTTGTGACTATGGAGTGGGAGCGGGTGCCTCTGTATCGCCCATCACGGGCTCACCATGTGGTGGTTGTCTGGTCTCTGTATTCGATGGAGTGGTGCCCACAATTGGTGGAGGAGTAGGACCTTCAGTATCAACCCCTGTTTGTGGCTCCTAAGCCACTCCACTCATTCCAATCGAGGTCTCATCATGAGATCGTGCTATCACCGCATCAACAACCGCCTACTCTATCAATAACAGGTCCTCATCAACAATAACTCTCTCAATAGCACGGGGCTTTGCAAGCCCCTCTTCATCAGTCTCATCATCCTCATCATCAACCTATGCCTTCCCTTGGGAGTCATCAGGAGTCTCACCTGCACCCTCTATCTGGCCCTTATACCCGAGCCTACTCACCTGTTGTGGCTCTACACTCTGCGAATAGAGTGGGATACCCAAGGGGTCATCGATCTTAGCAGTATTCAAGTTCTCCACTTTCTTCTTCAAGCTATCTATGTCTGCCCGAAGTGAAGAAATATCACCGCCGTTATCGGCCCCCATTCTATGTACCCGACCTATCAAGAGGACAAGTGCATCATAGTGCTCCATCTGTCTCTATTGTACTAGACCCAAGGCATGTCTGATCGGGGCTAAGACACTCTGGATCATCTATGGAATGCTCATATTAAGACAAGACGATCGAGCATCAGCAATCGTCGTAATCTATCCTATCCTTACTATACCGGCCCTCGATAAGATGTGCTCTAATATAGTAAAAGTTGAAGGTGCAGGAGGAATATGGGCTGCTAAAACTGGAGTACCTGCCAGAGTAGATGTGCCACATGTGGAAGGGATAGATGAAGTAGCGTCTACCGATGTGGTGGCTTGTGCTCTGTCCGCTTAGATGTGGATCCCTCAAAATTAACCAAGTCCATCAGTAGAGAGGTGTACTAAGGCGCTAGTGGTTTTCAGCTTCTTCCTTCCTTTCCTTTTCTCAACCTAAACCCTCAAAATATCACACGTCAATAAGGCGTCGATGGCATTATCTACTCGAGGAAACTCAGAAACCTTGGCTCTATGACACAACTCTGTAATCAGGCAGGGGAAAGGGAATAAGGTTTTATCTTGTTAAGCTCTCTTGCTAAGCTCTTTCTCAATCACATCTCTGACGTCAATCTGGACTCAGATCATGATGCAAGCAATCAAAATAATATTCTCTAGCCAAATGTCTATCTCATTGTATGAAGGCTGTAAATGGCTACTCACAAAACTCAACCAAAACTATAGCGGCTACCCTTGACACCAAACTGCTTGACCTCTTCGACCATATTTTGCCTCAATTCAGTCGCTCGGGCTTCCTTCTCCACAACATCCCCCTCATCAGATTGGGAGGATGAATGTGTAGTGGCTTGAGAGGTTTGTGACCCCTCATCACTAGAAATAATGGTGTTGGAGTGCTTTCTTTTATTACCCAGTCCGACGGTTTCTTTGTGAGTACGCATTGTGAGTTTGCCTTGTCTTTGGGGTATCAATCGGGCTATCGTAGGCCTCAAGGATCTAGCCGATTATGTCAGCTTATTCATTGTGGTACCCCTTTGTGCTTGCTTTTTCTTGGGAGCCATTTTTGCAAACAAGAGACATGATGAGTCTTGGCATATGGTATGAAAAGCAAAGTAAAATATTTTTGTATTTTTCATAAAGTAATTACAAGAATAAGACATGTAAAACAAACAAGAAGTTATACTACAAATTGTAAAAGAAACAACAAATATATAGGTTTTGGAAACAACTTCAGTTATCGCAGACCTGGTCTATGGGCCACAGTCCAGGTTGTGACATCGCAAACCCAAACTGCCGTCCACAAATCGCGATCGCACTTCTGCCCAAAAATTCTAAAATCACTTGCAAAACTGTGGCCTACTTTACGGTCCGCAGAACCATTCTACGGCACGCAAAAAGTATCGCAGAATTTCCTTTCAACTTTCTTAACTCACTAGACATTTTTGCGAACTGGGGTGCCCTTATGCGATCCGCATAACCATTCTGCGGCTCACAAAAAGGCGCCCAATCAGCAAAGTTTGGGTTAGTTTCAAAGTTTTTGCCTCGCTTTTTAAAATCTGGTGTTGCCACACCCATATCAGCATAACATACATAACACTAACCTAAAACATACTTTCAATTCACGCTCGTAGGTACTCAGAATTCACTACGGCTTCAATTCAACTAAGTTCCACAATTATAGGCATGTTTAGGCAATTTTTTCACAATTATGAACAATTGACATCCTTTACACACAAATCAAGGACCTAAATTCAAGATTAATGCAATTAAACTCGAGCCCAACCCCTATATGCGATCAATTTCACAAAATTTTAACAAGTACAAATTCACATTCTTTGTGATTTCTAATCAATAATGGTAAATAAAGCAACAAAGAACAATCACACAACTTCAGGGCTATATGGGTCACACATAAATATCATACAATCATTATTCAACCCCCACAAATCAATTTCATGAGCAACGCCATCTTTTTTACCTATTTTTGTGAGAAAAAAAAGGATTAACATACCTTGTAGTCGACTGAATGTGAGGTAAAAGAAACCTTATGCGAGCAAGTTGAGCATGAAAGGTAGCGGGTGTGTGAGAGAAAAATGAGCATTTGATTTAAAATCATGAGGGAGAAAGAGAGAGTGAGAAAATTAGGGTTGAAAGCCCATATATAGCTTATGCCCGATTTGCGGTCAAAGTCGGGTCGCAGATCCGATCTGCGGTCTGCAGAACTGGACCATGGGCCACTTATCTTCATTTTGACATAGTAGATTGGGTGAATGATTTTCCATGTCTTTGACCCCACATAGCTCCAATAGCTACTTTACTTGCATCACACATCCATTCGAATGGGAATTTGGAGTCACAATAATCAAAGCCGAAACCAATTTCTCCTTCAAATCCTCAAATGCTTTGAGGCATGCTTCATTGAAATCAAATTTAGCATATTTTTCTAGGAGCTTGCACATTGGGCTAGTGATCTTTGAAAAATCCTTGATCAATCTTCTATAAAACCCGGCATGCCCCAAGAAATTTCGGATACCCTTGATGGTTTTTGGAGGAGGTAACTTGGATATCACTTCAATTTTGGCCTTGTATACTTCAATACCATCCTTGGAGATTTTGTGACCAAGGACTATACCTTCTGTGATCATGAAATGACACTTCTTCCAATTCAAGACCAAATTGGTCTTTTCATATCTTTTCAATACTAGGGACAGATTATCCAAGCAACTTTCAAAGAACTCCCCAACCACAGAGAAGTCATTCTTAAATACCTCTATAACATTTTCCACTAAATCATCAAATATAGTCATCATGCAATATTGGAAGGTGGTAGGAGCATTGCAAAGACTAAAAGGAATCCTTCAAAAAACAAATATACCATATGGACAAGTGAAGGTCGTCTTTTCTTGGTCTTCCGGGACCATTTGATTTGATTGTAGCCCGATTACCCGTCTAAAAAGCAATAGTAAGTTTTTCCCACCAACCTATTAAGTATTTGATCAATGAAAGGTAGGGGAAATGATCATTCCTTGTAGAACTATTCAACTTCCGGTAGTCCATGCAAACCATCCACCCGATTTCTCTTCTATAAGTTCTCAAGATCGACAATAGAGCTTCCACTTGGATTTCATTGAGCTTTGATGAGATAATAATCGAAAAAGAATCATTTGGTCCAAGTAAGTTGTACACAAAATGACTTGAACTCAAGGGTTGGTGGTTCCTCAATAGAAGGCCTGAGAGGAGAGACTCCACGATTTTCCAAGTCCAAGGCCAAACGCCTAGGAGCATAAGAATAGGACCATTGGCATTCAAGTACAAGCACGGTCTCCACAATCCCATCAAATACCTCATCATCATGATTCAACAAAATCACCATCAAGACCCCTTCAGTGACATCAACCTCGACATTTAACTCTACCTCATCATCAATCACCAAAATTACCTCCATGTCCTAGATTGTTTCATGGATTTGCACACATAGAAGGTAACATATTCATCATTCATACGGAACATCAACTCTCCACATCACATATTGCTCTCTCCGTCGCTAAGAATGGCCGTCCCAAGATTTTGGGAACATCATAGTCAACCGCACAATCCAATATCACAAAGTCGGCGGGGAAGATAAATTTATCAACTTTCATAAGCACATCATTTATGATCCCCATTGGTCTTTTCGACGTCCTATCCACCATGAGCAAACTCATACTTGTAGGTCGAGGATTGCCCAATCCTAAATTTTTGAAAATAATGAACGACATCAAATTGATGCTTGCTCTAAGGTCACAAAGGGCCTTTACGAATTGGTACACTCCAATAGTGCATGGAATGGTAAAAGCACTGGGATTCTCTTGTTTCTTCATAATGGATCTAGAAATGATGGTGCTACAGTAGTGCGTAACATCTACCGTCTCAAAACTCAACATTCTCTTCTTTGTTATCAAATCCTTCATAAACTTGGCATACCCCAACATTTGTTCTAAGGCTTCAACAAGTGGAATATTAACTGATAATTGCTTTAGCATCTCCAAGAACTTGTTGAACTTTCCATCTTCGATTCTCTTGGCAAATCTTTGTGGAAAGGGAGGAGGAGGCCTTGTAATAGACTTTAAGGCTTTAGGAGCCTCATCTTCTTTGTCGTTCCCTTCTTTATTTTCAAGCATTTTTTGTTTCTCAATAATGTTTTCTTCAATCAAGACAAAATCATCTACCATCTTGTCATCACTCGGCTTTTCAACTGCAATCAACCTCTCATCTACCACATCCATCAGTATTTTTGGCTCCTCCAACACTTTCTCACTTCTAGTAAAGATAGCTAGACAATGAGACACCCCCATTCATTTATTGGATTCACCACCATATCACTAGGAAGGGTCCCCTTTTGCCTTGGGTTTAGTATAGAAGCAATTTTCCCCAATTGACTTTCTAGTTGCTTGATAGATGTTGAATGTGAGGATACAATATTGTTGAGCTCATTTATGTTGGCCTCGGACTTGTCTTGATTTTTTAACACCCTAGATATCATTTCTTCAAGCTTTGAACTAGCGGGATCGCTAGTAGACTCACAATTATTGTAAGGAGGAGGCTGTGTAGGTTGTTGGTAAGCTTTCCCCCTCGGTGGAACATAAGGATTGGAGCTTCGGTTTTAGTGTCCATTGTTGTTGTTCTCTCTCCACCCCCTTCATTTCTCTCTCTCCAATTAGGGCCACTTTGCTCATTCTTCCAACCTTGATTCCCATTGTGATTACTAGATCGCCATGGTTGGCCCAATCTTTGGTAATTAGGGAAGAACCCCCCTTTGCACATTGTTCACAAAGTTCACATCTTTTTCACTTTCATTGTACCCTTCATGATCATAGGGTACCATCTCAGTTTCACCTTGCTTAGGACCCATGCTACTAACCACATTTACTTTTTGGCTCCCTTTTCTATCACATGTTTGGTAAGGACCGCCATTTGGGTCATCAATTGCACCATGGTCTCGTCCCTCTCTTCCCCCTTCTTCAATGTCTCTCTACACATAACTTTTGAGGGACCACCCCCAACTATCTCCGACGATCTTGTTTGC
Source organism: Anisodus acutangulus (assembly GCA_029783415.1). Classification (NCBI taxonomy): domain Eukaryota; kingdom Viridiplantae; phylum Streptophyta; class Magnoliopsida; order Solanales; family Solanaceae; genus Anisodus; species Anisodus acutangulus. The sequence continues at coordinate 50,293,451 of CM056493.1, read as the reverse complement.
CAAGCATGGTTCGTCTTTGTTAGCTTATCAAAAGCTGACCCACCATGGTAAATGAATTATCCATCAAGGCACCTTCCGTTATGTTGTTGGCCACCGACTTGTTGACCGAATAAAGAGCGTGATAGAATATTTGGAGTAAGACATCATAGCTCAACCCATGATTGTAGCATTGTTTGAACTTCTTTTTGAACCTTAGCCATGCTTCATGCAAGGCCTTACCCGACAATTGACGGAATATCAAGATCTCATCTTTGAGTTGGAGCATGAGAGCTGGCGGGAAGAACCTTTTAAGGAATGCCTCTACCAACTCGATACATGTAGTGATAGACTCGGAGGGAAAATCATCTAACCAAATAATGGCCTCCCCTGTTAGAAAGAAGGGAAATAGCCTAAGCTTCACCGCTTCTTCAGACACATTAGGTTGATGGAAGGTGAAGCACACAACGTTGAAGTTCCTCAAGTGCCTGTTCGGGTCGTCGGATGCCGATACTCCGAATAGGCCCTTGTTGTTGAGCATGTGGAGTATGGTGGAGGTTTTGTGAAAAGTCTAATTCCCAGAATTTGGGGTAGCCGGATGACATTAGCAAAGGTGGCCATCTCTATGTTTCCCTCATCATCGGATAACTCCGCCGTAGCACCTACAATACAAAACAAGTAAATATAAATTTAGAAATAAAGTTCTTAGCGAAGTAATATTACTAAAAATAGAAAATTTCAAGACCGTATTCCCCGACAACGGTGCCAAAATTTGATCTCGTCCAAATTATACCTTAAAATGGTGTAACGCGACCATTGTCAAATATAGTAACCCAACTAGGTTGGGGTCAAATCCCACAAGGAATACGATGAGAAATTACACTATTCGCTTTGTATCATGGCTTTACTAATTAATTTACTTCTATGGTAACCAAATTTGTTTGTTTGTTTGCTATTCACGTTATGTATGCAATTAATGGTTAATGTATCAAGTAATTTGGATTGTTAGGGTTGTGACTTAATGCATGGAAGTGGTGTTTGGGTTTTTACTAAAGTTAGTGTAACTAGTGTGCTATGAGCAATTGGGACTAATCTCTAGGTGGAGATTTCCCAATTGACCCACCTAATTTTACTTTAGACTTTCTCAAGCCCTAAAGTGTGATATTTATGAACACTCATTATCACCCTTAGTTGATTCCCTTCTAATTAAAGTTAGAAATCATTAAATGGGGTTTAAAACCCCAAGTCCTAATCAACATATCCCTTTTCTACACTCTAGTCTCCTTTTTTAAGTTTGACTAGAGACAATAGGCAAGAAAGAGGTGTTTGTAACCAACCCTTAAATATTAAGGATGAGGGGTAGTTGAATGCTACATTATTACACCCATTTTATATTTATGAACTACTCCAACTACCATATTCCATTATTTTGTCACAACCCCAACCTAGGTCTAGCCACTCCCATTAAACAATAAAAGCATGACAAAGCAATAAATAAATGAAGACATAATGAACATAAGAGAAAAGCTTAGAATGATATTTGGATTAACAAATGAGATTGTCTTCTACACAAAGGAATATGACACAAGATTGTTGGAACTCAAGATGAATAATATGATTGTCTCCTCAAAGCAAGACAAGACAAGACAACATTAAAGTGACTAGCTAGTAGGAATCAATGTGTCAAATCACAAAATCCTAGGCGGATATATATAGGGACCAAATTTTTAGACTACACAAAAATACAAAAATGACACTGCCTGACCACTCTGCGACTGTAAAATAGGATCACAGAAAAGGTCTGCGGTCTGCAAAGTAGGCCTAGGGTTCGCAGAGTGGTTTCTTATCTGGACTGTATAGAACTAAGATAGGAAGTGCAGTCCGCAGAACTGAACTGCGGTACGTAGAAGTGTCTTAAGATTTCACAATTTGAGTTGGACTTGAACTGGAGTAGTGATTCGCATACCGGACTGCGGTCCGCAGAACAAAAGTGCGGACCGCAGATTGGGTCGAACTTCGAGGCTCCGAAACGCTTCCTCTCACTGTCTATTTCTGTGAGTAGGCTACCATCCTGCGATCCGCAGAAGTGGTCTTCTTAGCACTTCTTCCTTTTTTTCAGCACTTTTGTCCATGTTTCAGCACATTTCTCTACTTTTGGTGTCCCAATGGAAATATCCTACTCCCTCCGTCCCAATTTAAGTGTCTTACTTTCCTTTTTGATCTGTCCCAAAAAGAGTACCTCTTTCTATATTTAGTAAGTTTTTCAATTCCAAGGCAAGTTTAAGACCACAAGATTTAGAAGACCCCACACATCTTTAATTTAAGATCATAAGATTCAAAAGTCTACCTTTATTTCTTAAACTTCGTGTCAAGTCAAACCAGGACACTTAAATTGGGACAGAGGGAGTATAAAAACCAAAATAATTTAAGAAACATACACTATAAATGCATAAAGGACAACAATAATTCATGAAATTGGTATAAAATGTGTCATAATTTCATGGAACATCAATTCTCTTACTGTAACAAGCTTACCTCTACAAGTCTTTCTCCTACCAAACTTTTCACCATCATTTCCTCTTCTCCAGCTCGCCCTCCGATAGAGAATGACGATCAATCCACTAGAACAGACCAACACCATGTTCTTTGTCACAGCTCCACCACTCCCCGACTATATACTAACATCATGGTTGGAGTGAGGTCTCTAAGATCAATCCTTTTCGCTGAGCCTAGAATTGGATGGATGCCATATCTCCATCATAGTGCAGGATGCATCCTTCCTAGCTCTATAGTGACAGGGCATCTAAACCAGGGTTTAACAAACTATGGCTACATCCCATCAACCCCCAGACCCTGACATCTATTATGGGTGAAGTGACAAAGAACACTCCATTCTTCCCCATCCCCATTCTAGAAATGCTTCCATTTAATCTGAAACTAGTCCAATGGACTGCTCCACCACCATAAAGCCACATGCAGACAGAGTCCACTATAGTGTCAACCTTTCCAAGCAGGCGTACAACCCGTACCCCCCGCGGATCATCACATCCGTTGCAGTGTGCAACCCTAAATCACACATCATCACAGTTCAACACTGGTACCCACTCAAATGTTCATCACAACTATTTGAGTGGGATCCCCAAACACGCCCAATACCCATCAATATTTATAACTAATTATGTACTTCTATCAGAGTCTAGTGAAAGTAAATCATAGCCTACTTCAAAGCCGAGCAGGAGCCAGGAACAATAGACCTTTCATGCAAGCCTTGTCCTTCTGGAGCACCTCGTGGTAATCGAAGTCTAACACGCATATAATATTCATTAATAATAAGGTAACACATAATACAAGGACGTAGTCCTTAAACAAATTAAGACTCCCAAAACCAATCCTGGGTCCACGTCATCAAAACCCAAACTTTACTATCCAAAAAGCATGAACACATACTAGGTAATCATATCCTTAAGTTAATTAGAAACCTAAGCTCATTTGGACCTTCAATTGAACAATCTAAGAAAAGCCCCAAATCATAAACACTAGAATTTCCCCTAATTCAAAAATGATTTCTATAATCGAATTAAGGACTACAATATGATCATCTAACATATTCCATAACAAATTCACAAAATTAAAGTAAATTAATCCATAAGATACCCTTAAATCAAGGATTCAACCTCTCTTAATCTCATATGAAAACTATAACTTATCTTCCCCAACTTACATACACACTATATCACCATTAAACACTTTAAATCATGAAATCTAGTCACAAAGGGTGGAAACCTTACCACAAATGAAGAATTTACTCCCAATCTTTAGAAATTCCCTTATGGCAGCTCTTGAACCAAAGTGAGGAATATTTTGGGAAAGTGATTTGAACTAGGGAATTTATGAGGTTCCCAGATCCAATAATTCCACCCCAGCGGAATTGACTCCGCCGACGCGGTCTCGCTCTAGCGGAAAAGGACTCGCCTTAGCGCAGAAGCGAACATCATCCCGCAGAGGCACATGTACCCTTGCGTAAAAACTGTTCGATGAGATAGAACACAACCATACACTCAAGTCCAGCTTCTACGAGCCAACCTCCGCAAAGGCAGACATACAGGAGCAGACAGTCCACCCGCTGAGGCGGACACTGGACACCAGAAACTAGGACTCTAACTCAAACTTCAACTAAATATCCAAAACACTCCCGAGACCCCCCAAACACAAACCGGACATGCTCTCCTAAGGTAAAAAGTGCTACGAACTCACTCGCGCCATCAGATTTCACATTTAACTGAGCCAAGACATACTTGTCTAAAGAATCACCCAAAATAACCAAATATCCAAATTTCACAAATAGGGCCACAAATACCTCCGATTGTATCGGGATGTGAACCAATGACTCGACTAAATCATAAATGACCCTCCAGAACTACAGAAATGACAAAAATAGGAAACAAACCCATATACTCAAAGTCAATTTGAGTCAAACTAATTAACTCTAAGATTCATATTATGGGGTTTCCTTCTGAAACCTACATAAATAAACCTCGAGATTCGTGCGACCCATCTCTGCACATCAAAAACCCTACATAGAGTCTACATGAAGGTTAATTTAGTTAAATAAGGGTATTTAGCTAAAAACAACCGAATAAGTCATTACATCAAATACCAATTAAACAAATGTTCATCGTTGAACGGAGAGAAATAATGTATGAAAGACGATGAGTAACCAAGAAATCCCCGTCATAACCTCAAGAAGCCCCAAGAGGCCCAAAATTATGCATGTAGTACCACTTATTCACTATATCCATCAAGACTACCTTTAATTGAGCTAAAAAATAAAACTTTCCATTTCTTCATACCCAAAATTTCTTTCACAACTGATCCATAAATGAAAGAAATGACTCCATTCATACCTCTACACGCATTTGATTGAATCCGAAAGTAGCTCATTAATCACTACCATCCTTCAGAACACATAGACATACACAAGTCCAAGTCATGACTTATTTCTGCCAGGAAAAAATCCTTTCTTTATCTATGAACATTCTAAGTAATTCCATTCAAAACTGATCTAATCCAAGGTCGATTGTGCAAATTCCATTCTCGTTAGTTTTTATACCAAAGTCAAAACTACTTAGTCAAAACCCATTGTCCAATGCTTCTCAAATATCTGAATCACTATACCAATAAGCATCACTACTAATTACCTAGCTAAGCCAATTCCATAGAAAATCAAATGATCGGTCTAAAGACTTCCTATAACCCTTTGTACCTCCTTAATTGCACCCAATACTAGTCTAAACCATTAGAATGGTCTGAATCATTGTCATCCGAGAAATCTCATCAATTCTATTGACAAACTTCAATGAGAATCGGTAATACTGTCATACCTCTATTCTGAATTGAAATCTATCAAACCCTTATCGATTGTTTACTAGACTACCATAAGTCCTCAGGTCAACATAAAATAGGCCACCCGACCTTAATTAAACAATTCTATACCTAAAATAAATGCTCAATTCTAAGTCATCGATAATCATCTGAATTGATTCCAAACATAACTGATAGGCTTTCCATAATATGTGGTGCCCTCATAAATATCTATTCTCATGAATAATCAAACATGTACCATCACCCATGACTCTAAAAGATAGATTATATCCGAGTTATACACCTAGTATGGAAGAACTATACCTTATGATTGTAATTTTTATATTTCTCAACTTACACCTGATACATAAATCTTATAGAACCTTATGAGCTCTAAATACGTAAAGTCCTCTTTGTACTTTCTCTTAACTCGCCAACAACTTTGAACATTTCGACGCAAGCCTGCAACCTTATTTACTAACCTCCACCCATCGAGCCTTTAATAGTAATACCTCGCTACCCTTTATAAATCTAGAAAGTATCAAATCGCAACCCTAGTGCCTTAACTAATCATAACTTATCAATCTTACCTTGCGTAATTTGTTCCAAGTCTTTAATACCTTAACTACTCATTCATGTTATTAATAACCAATGCTTCAATACAGTTTACCACCAGTCGCCAATCACGAACCACATGGATAATTTGTCATAACATTTAGTCAATTACCATAGACCTACTCCTCCGAGCGTACTAAACAATTTCACCCGATCTGAAAAATACAAAAATAATGCCAACATGATCCACAGTAACCCAAGAATTTGCAGTGTTTCAAATCTAATTCCTCCCCGATCTCAAAGAGGCATCATACTCATTCCAAATTAGATCAACCATACATTTATCGAAATTCTAAATTTCCACCTTTCATTTCAATTACATTCGCCACTAACAATTGATCATTACTCAAACCTGCTCTAGAGTGTACTGAAATATCAAAAGCCTCGCAAAATAACTGAACCGATCCTGGAAATAGTAGAATATTGGATAACCATCATCGAGAGGTTCCCTCACCTCACTTGAACCCTTAAACTGAAAGCTCCTCCCAAAATCTGGCACATTCCATATACCATCCTTTATGAAATTCCTTTGCTAGAAAAGACATAAACCCACCCTGGTTACTCCGACCAACCATAATTTAATACCCAAGCGATAACCCAACCATCACTGAACTGGTCTATAATCTGAAAGTTGATTCTTAGTTACCTCATATACACTCTTGCTAACATTCTCATATAGGTTCCTCGAAGTACCCTTGCCGAAAAACCTTAATCGAACTAATCTTTCTTCTACATTAGTTCATAAGTTACAAACTCGGTCATCGATGCCCAAGCTTTTCACAACTAGTATTAGATCAAACCATCATCATGTATTACCATAAATATCCCAGTGATCAACACGTTATTCGAGAGTCTTTACATGATGGTTGTTTGCGAAGAACCAACCCCTTACTTTATTTGTCAAACCAGAATACATCCAACTAACCATGCAATTTCTCTACCCTTCGGTCAACTCCAAATTCAATATACTAGTAATTATAGAACTTCTCCGGTATTTACCTTTATATACCATACCTACATATCTTATCCAAGAACTAGATGCAATACCCGGTAATTCCTATTAGTCAATCACTGGCTCATATTATCCTATGACGTAGTCTAACATACCAACTCATATACAACCACTTACACTTACTCTATATACACAGCTGCAAAATAACTCACAAATAAACAACCTTCTGGTTTCACCAATCCCTTGTTATCACTAACTTCAAAACGCCAAGAGACCCTATAAATTTAAGAGTGTGTTACCACCATCGGTGATAGAATAGGAAGAAGTAGTTTAGATACCAATTTGTTTGATCTTAGTACAAAGGGAATGAAGAAAGTGAAGTTTATTAAAAGTCCCATAACCTCTCGAAGATAAGTACAGACGTCTCCGCACCAATCTGCGATTCTCTACTAGAATTTTCTTGTGTATTTAAGACCATTTAACCTAAAGCTCTGATACAACCTTTGTCACGACCCCTTTTAGGAATCATGGTGGTACCTACACTTTTCCACTAGTAGGCGAACTACTCCCAACTCATTAACATGATATAAGAACAAAAATATAGAAATATAACAGAATACTTAAATGAATGTTGATCATAATATAATAGCGGAACACTAGTCTGAAATAAAAAATGCACCCCCAAAGATCTAGTCAATAATTATTACACCCCAAAGTTTCATGTACGAATGAGAGCATAGTTAGTCGACTTAAGCTTTGGTGACTTGCGTTTCTTTCTAAATGTCATGTATGACTTAAACAAATGTTAAGAAAGTTTACGGAAGTTTAGAGGTCAATTAGATTAAAAAAAACCATGTTTCGATAAAGTTTGTTGAAGATAAGTCGATAAGTTAAAGCATTTTACGTTGCGGATGGGATCCATCTAGTGGATTTGGCTGCAGATCCAAACCACAATTTCCCACTTTTCTGCCGCCATCTACCGTGGGAAATACGGCCGCAGATTGTGATCTACATTGCATATGCCACTACATAAGTGAGGCAATGGGTTGGCTTTTTACAGCTTATCCTCGAAGCTTCTCTCATTTTCATTTCATTTCGACCTAAGCAAGCCCTAAATGCTCTCAAACTCTCTCCAAATGATTATACATCATTCAAGATCATTTTTCTAAGGTCATGATGTGAATCACATCTTGACAACCTTAGATTACCTTGGAAATCATCTTTAGATTATTGGGTGAAGCTTGGAACTTCTTGGAGATTGAAGGAAGGCTTGGTGTAGAAAATCTTTTGGTTGTTTTAAGGTAAGTTGTTGGTACTATTTAGTGTTCTTAAAAACCACCTAGTTTAGCTTGATCCCTTGGTTAGGATAACTTGTAGAGATTGAGCTAAGATCCTTGAAGGAGTTGTTGTGATTATGGGGTTGTTTTTATTAGTTCTGGAGGTGGTTGTGTTGAAATTTATATGGTATGTGATTGTGATATTGTTGTTGTTATTAGTGTTGTTGATGTTGTTCTTAATCTGGAGAAAGGAAAGAAACGGGGGAGACACTATCTGATTTATCATAAAGTAAGTTTGTGCTTATTGATATGATTTTTTTCATTGATGTCATTATTGTTTATTATTGTAAATGGAAGGTGAGGAGATAAATCGCATCATCGCCATTGGATATACCATTTCAAGGTATGTTAAGGCTCATTCCTTCTTTTCTTAGCATGATTGTGGAGTGTCGAGATATGATGAAACATCCTCTAAGAGATATGTTTATTTATTTACTCTTGAAAAGATTTTATGAATCTTGATTATCCCTCATCAGGAGCAGTTTTTGCACATTATAGTATCTCCTTTTGTTTCCATCTCATGGTGCTTGTTGATTTTACAAAAGCTTGAGATTCTATATCTTAACTTGTTAGATCTTATGAAAGAATGAAATGGTTATGGTTCCTTGTTGGAGTTATGAAGGCAAGTGATGATGTAGGTTATCTTGTTGAGTCTTATGAAAAGAAAAGGATAGAAATGAATGAGTATGTCATCATTAAAAGGATAGTCGGGAGTATAAACATTCTATTCTTGGTGGAGTAGAAGCTCAGACCTATGTATCTTAGGGTAAACTTACCCATTAAAGGGTTTTCTTGGATTTAAGATAAAGTAAGAAGTTGTTGATGATAGTCTTAAATGCTAGTCAAGAAGGTAATGATCTCACATTATTATGATAAGTTCATAGAAGCTTCTTGTGGCTCTTCACGTATATATGTACGTAAGTAACATATCACCAATAGGGGCATGGACTTAATAGCATGACTTACCACCGGGCTACAGCTGGTTGGGCAGACAAACATTACCACTGAGCTATGTTCAGTTGGGCGGACAGTTAAATACTGTTGGGTTATGGCCAGTTAGGCAGACATGTATTCACCACCGAGCGATGGCCGACTGGGCAGATATGCGTTTTACCACTGAGTAATGGCCAGTTGGGCACATGAGCATTACCACTACAGTTGGGCATGATAACACCGAGTCCCGCATTCGAGTCGGGTACGACTAAGTCCCTATTTAGGACAGGTATGATATGATGTTGACCATGTTTGGGCAGATATGTAGTTACCACCAGTCGGGAAATTACGTATCATTACACCTCGCAATTCTTCATCCGTTTGAATGTATAGATAGTTGATTTGAGCTTCGGTAACCAGAGACCCTTCCCGAGGGTCACATATGACTTACATGAGTATTAAGAAGGTATATAGAAGATTGAAAGTCAATAGGACTAAAGTAAGTACAACTCGAGGAAGATTGACGAAATTTCAATGATACGCCACACATTTTCTGGCACGGATACAATTTTGCCTCACAAATGAGGCAGCGGATCAGAGCTATTATTTAGCCCCCTCACTTCCACCATATGTGGTGGCATATGCTACAGAATATGGGCATACTCCCTACATATGAGGCCGCATATGGGAGGCAGTGGATGACACTATTTAAGGCTATGGACGATCGTTCATTCATTTTATTTTCAATCCGACCAAAACTTCTCCCAAACACTCTCAAAGACCTCCTTAGGGTTCTTAGGTTAGTATGAGACCATTTCATATCATATTGATTTCAAAATGTTCCATATATCATCACTACAAGCTTGGATACATCCATAGGAGTAAGAAGGAGTGAAGAATCCTCTTGGTGTTGGAAATGAGTTTATGGTGCAAAGTTCTCTTGGCTGATTGAAGGTAAGTTATTGATATTCTTGATGGTCCTATGATTTTCATAGCTTTTTTGAGAACTATGGATAAAGGAAACTTGTGATAATTGAGTCAAAACTCCATGAAAGAACTTGTATGAACCTTGGTTATTTCTTAAGCTAACTTGGAGTTGATCATGGCTTGAGTTGAATGATATAAAAGTTATGGATTATGTATGGTGATCTTGTTGTTGATGTTGTTGTGTTGTTGTTATTATTGTTGTGTTGATATTGGTGTTGTTGGAGTTGTGTTGAAAAAAAGTATGTGACATGGATAGAAGCCATAAACACCATAATTAGAGAAGTATATGTTAGGTTTTCGTTAAATTGTCCCAATTAATTGATTTTTAGTTTGTCAATCGTATCCTAATACAAAACCTCTGTATAGTATAGATAATTGCTCGTAAAACATCTGTAGGTTCGTGTGACATCATTAACTAAGCGACGTAGGTATGTAAGGCTATCATTTTCTTTCAAAAGCATGAAATCCAAAGAGTTATCATTTTCAAAAAGAAATGTCAAAAACTTCATTCTGTTGTATATCGACACCTCTTGTCGAGAAGTGTTCATTGTTTATTCCTATTCTCATGATCATTGTATTTGGTTACTGGATTATCTTACCATAAGTCTTCGGAAGACCTATGTAGGGCCAGACCATGGACGAGCCAACTCTGGAGGCTCTAAGATCCAGCAACAAAGAATTGGAAACCATGTTGATCTTCATGAAGGTCCCAAAATTGGATGAAATAACCCTAGACAATCTAAGGTTGATAGAGTTCAATGGTCCAAAGAGCGAGATGCTTATAGTATTATATCTCAGAATCCTAAGTATGCTCTAGGAATCAAGTTCCCAGTGGATCAATCTATATGGAATTTTGCAGCAGTGCTGAGCCCTACACTGAACGGACCAACAACCCAGCCCCTATAACCAATGCTAACTTAAAGGGGAAAGGGAAGTGGTTAAGGAAGGAATAAGCAAACCTCCGGAAGATGTTACTAATGAACTTCATAATATGGAATTCTAAGGGTGCTAATAACTTGGAGTTTAAAAGGAACTGTACTGCTGTGATAAGTATCGATAATCCTGCTACGCTTTGTTTGCTAGAGACCAAGATGGATGAGCATAAACATATTGCTCAAAATATTTATTTTAATTCTCACCTTCAGTGTCCTACTGCGGGAAATTCTGGGGGTCTTGTAGTTATGTGGAAGGATGATATCTTGAGAGTTGAGGAGATTACCATCTCTAGCCAGGGAATCCATGCCCTTGTTAAGGTAATTAACTCCTCATTTACGTGGCTACTATTTATGCAAGTAATAATTTTGTCGATAGGAAAATTATTTTGGATCAACTGTGTTCCATTGATGATCATACTTCTGATAGCAGGTTGGTGGGGGAGACTTTAATGAGATTCTAAAAGCTTCTAAAAATTTGGTGGTAACCATATTAACAACACTATAACTAAGTGTTTCTAGAATTGTATTAACTATTATGGGCTAGTAGACTTAGGCTTTAAGGGCATTAGGTTCACTTAGACCAATAAAAGGTATAAGAATAGGTAGAATCTCATTCTTGAAATACTAGATAGATGCTTTGCTAATGAAAGATGGCTCAGTATGTACTCTGATGCAACTGTCACCCATCTTCCTAGAACTCACTCTGATAACTGCTTTTTTCTTAATAAGCTTTCTAATAGCCATTTTAACCATCAAGATAAACCTTTTAGGTTAGAGACCATATGATATAACCATCATGGGTTCCAACTTATTATCCAGGAATGTTTTCGTAATACTAATGACTTAATATTGGCCACTAGCACCTTTAAAACTAATGTCCTAGTTTGGAACAAGGAGGTCTTTTGTAACATATTCCATAGGAAAAGAAAGATCCTAACTAGATTAGAGGGTATTATGAGTTCTTCTAACTACCAATTTAGCAGCTTTCTTCAAAACATTGAGCAATCTCTTCTAGAAGAATATAGTGAAGTTCTTAGGCAAGAAAGTGAATTCGGGAAGCTTAAATATAAGATTAACTGGTTGAATGAGGGTGACTCCAACACTAGATTCTCCCACACCTCTACTCTAAATAAAAGGAGAAGGAATAGGATCCCAGCCCTTAAGGATGAGGTAGGCAACTGGACCCATGATTATAGAGATATTAAGGACATGATTTTAGGCTACTATCATAAGCTTTATACCACTGAACATACCCAGTCTGTCCTTAATACTAGCCATAATCCTTCCAGCTAGGGTGTCCTTAATGAAGAGGATAAGAACAAACTAGAATCTCCCTTAACTTATGGAGAAATTAGGAATGATGCCTACTCCTTCAAGCCCATGAAAGCTCATGTACCTGATGGAATCCAAAATATCTTCTATCAAAAGTATTGAAACACTATCCATGGGCCTTTAGTCCACTTTTGTAGAACTGCTTATAGTACTTATTCCATGGATGAAGCTGTGAACAACACCTATTTATGTCTATTGCTAAGTGTGCTAATGTTGTCACCTTGAAACACTTCAAACCTATAGGACTTTGTAATATTTAGTACAAAATTATTACCAAAATCATTATCCATAGGATGAATTCTATCCTTCAAAATATTATTAGCCCTACACAAATCAGCTTCTTTTCAGGAAGAAGGGCATCATATAATGCTATCATTGTCCAAGAATACCTGAATCACTTTAGAACATTAAAGGGAAAAAATGTTAATATGATTATGAAAATTAACTTGAAAAAAAGCTTTTGATAGACCAGAGTGGGATTTCATTAGGGAAACATTGGATTTCTTCAATTTCCCAGCTAACATCATTAAGTTTATCATTTCTTGTATCTCTACCTTTTCAATTTCTGTGCTTGTCAATAGAAGTAAGACTGAATATTTTAAACCCACTAGGGACATTAGACAAGAGCATCCTATGTCTCCTTATCTATTTATTTTGTGCATGGAGAGGTTATCTAGAAATATCAACCATTAGGTGGACCTTCTTAATTGATTTTCTATAGCTACTACTAGGGGAGGGCCTTAGATTTCCCACATGTTCTTTGCAGACGAATTGACCTATTTGCTAGAGCCAACATTAAGAACTATCAGACTATCATTAATACTCTTTCCCAGTTCAACATTAGATCTGGTTTAAAGATCAACTTCACTAAATCTAAGGTCATCTTCTCTAGTAAATGTAAACTTGAGGGCAAGGCCACCTTTTCCAGATGTCTTACCATGCAGCCTAGAGACTCCTTTAAAAAATACCCAGGTTTTCCAATGTTTCAGAAGAGATATGAAAGAAGTGATTTCCAGTTCATTATTGATAATTTAAACACCAAGCTTGCAGGTTGGAAAACTAACTTTCTAAATATTGTTGGCAGAACCACCCTTGCTAAAGCTTCTCTAAATAGCATTTCCAATCATGTAATGCAATATATTAAGCATCCCAGTAAGATTAATAATCTGATTGACAGGGCCAAAAACTTCATCTAGGAAACTACTACTGAGAATAAAAAATGCATTTCATGGGATGAGATACCATCACCAAGCCTAAGAATGAAGGGGGCCTAGGCATCCATAGAGCTGCTATTAAGAACAAGACTATGTTGACCTCTCTTGCTTGGAGAATGCTTAGGAAGCCTAATTATTTGTGGCCTCTGTCTTTATTGCAAAAACAATTGTAGGAACACTCATACTAGGAATCACTTTAGGACCTGGAAAAACATTTTAGAGGGCTACAAAATTTGTAGAAAAGCCACTCAATAGGTTTTTGATATGATAATTGGATCCTCAACACTCCTACTATTAGGGAATCCATTTAGGGCCCATGAATCTTGGAGAAGATAACCTTAAGGTCAAGGACATCAGGGACAATCCATAAAATCTCTCCTTTATTTTTCCACCAGAGTTGCATCAATGAGGAAAACTATAATTATTGGAAGCTCAATAGTAATGGTGAGTTTTTTCTAAGAACACCTATTATTTTATCAATCTTGCCAATAGTAATGAGGAGATTGAGGGAACTCTAAACTATAACTGGATCTAAAAACATAGAATGCCTAATAAAATTAAGTTCTTCACTCGGTTGATGAGACATAATAGGCTCCCGACTAGCTCTTACCTCCACCCTATGGGTATAAACCTCAACCCCAATGTAAATTCTATAGCAACCCTTCAGAGACGATTAACCACATTTTCTTTGTATGCTGTGCTACTATCAATTGATGGAGTGAAGTGATCCTCCAGTGCACCACCATGACTCCCACTACCCTAAATCTAACCATTTTTACCACTTCTAGTGCTTTCTCAAATACTTGGATGGCTCTAAGAAATGAGAATTACAACCACTTATTAGATTGGACAACCTTACTACCTTTATGTCTTTGGAAAATTTGGTTAAACAGGAACCATAATATCTTTAACAACAAGAATGACCAACCTTTCTTCAAGAATGTTACAAGCCACCATAAGAAGGCTATCATAAGAATTAATATTACTCTAAAGTGGGAACCTCCTGAAAGAGGAATTTTTAAGCTAAACACTAATGGCTCTAGCTTTAGGAACCCCGGGATAGGTGGTATTGGAGGAGTTATTAGAAATAACAAAGGGGACTGGGTAGTAGGCTTTAGAAAAGGATGGCCTAATACCACTAATATCTATGCTGAACTAACCACTATTATGCAGGGACTATAATTAGCTCATGAACACAATCTCATGCCACTGGAGACCAATTGTGATTCTAATGAGGTAATTACAATGATCAAACACGGACATTTAACTTATATGTCTATTACCTCTGAATGCAGGTCCTATATGCACAAGTTGGACCATCCGGAACTAAAATACATTTATCGTTAGCAAAACATGATGGCAGATGCACTAACTAAGGAGGAAGCAAGGAAGGAAATCTTTGATGGTGCAAATTATTTGGTCGTACCCCCCTTCCCCCCTCCCCCCTCCCTATGTTGTAAATGTCTTTTGGAAGGATGTTATGAGTCAAACTATGATCACAGGGTTAATTTTTGTGACTTTCAAACAATGGCCAATGCGCCGAATCATGTAACAGACATAAGCCTGAATGCTGGATAACTTGTATATTTTGTTATATATATAAGTATTAGTATTTGGTTTACCAAAAAAAAAAATTCATGCAAAAACGTTTTTCATTTATGTACTTATACTTTCTACCACCGATTAAAAGTAAAGAAATCTCAAATCATTTCATCTTACTCTCGTAATATAAATGGTAAATGATTGAGTTGGGTCAAACTGAAATAAAAACGGATTAAATTAAAAAATAGGTCATGGTCTAACCCCTTCAAAATTTGGTGGACTCAAGATGGATCAGAAAACAGATCATAATCCCAACATAGCCTGACATTCTTCGGTTATTCTGTTCTTCAAATTTGATTTTGTATGAATAGGTTTAAGTTGCATTTTGACCTATTGAATTAGACTGTTAGTTTAGCACAATAATTTAATTCGGTGAGTAATTTTGAATTCAACTTGTTGGGTTAGTCCAACAATAAACGGGTAACTCAATCCGTTAAATTTTAAATAAATTTGAACGAGATACAAAAAAACTAATACTATATATAGATTTTGTCACCTCTACTCCATAGTCTTTGTTACTTAAAAGACAAAAACAAGCAAATCTGACACGATAGAGAAATGACAAATCAGAAGGAAGTAAATTCCAAAGAATTTTCTTTCTTTTGGTTTTAAGATTTGTACAAAATGTCAGGCCCCTGTTGAATGTGATGTTGCTGTTGATATATGAGGCAGCAGCTATATTCAGAAAAACTTTGAAATCTATTTCCAAATTTGTGTCTATATACATGTATCCATATTGCTTACCTAATTTATTTGGATATATTAACTTTTATCGTCAAGTTTAACATTGAAAATGTTGTATATAGTCTTCAATTGTGTTTGTTAGGAAGATGTGTATGAGAGTTTGTCCCACATTGGAAGAATAAGAAAAGCTTGATGTGTTTATAAGTATTTTTGTACTTGGTATATTAAATTGAAAAGAGTTCATTTAGTTGGGCAAAACATGTATTGGGCTTGGATGTGCTTATCATTGGATTAATAATATGCTAATATATTATTAATCAAAGACTAGCACTTAGCACTTGTACAACTATATATATTGTGAATAATGAAAGGAATTTGTACAACTATATATATTGTGAATAATGAAAGGAATCCCTAAGGGAAATTATTCTATCTTTCATGGTATCAAGAGCCTAAAACCTAAATCCCCTCTCTTCCTCATTCTCGTCCGAAATCAGCATTTTTCTTCAGATTTCGCAGATTTTTTTTTCCTGGTTTCTTCCCTTTCTCGGCCAAACCAGAAAATCCCCTTCCCTCGGCAGGCGGCAACCATGTCTTACCCCACAAATTCCGGTTCATCCACTGGCACACTTGACAACCCCTCTCAACGTTCAGTATCTTCTTTTCATCCGGCATTCGCCGTTAACAACATCAAGAATTTTATCCCTATAATTCTTGACCAAGAAGACTGTCAATATTCCATGTGGATGAAACTATTCTACATTCATGCATGTGCATACAACGTGCTCGATCATATTGACGAATCTGTTCCTCGTCCCACCGATGTTACAGACTCAATCTGGCGTCGTCTTGACGCCATCGTCAAACAATGGATCTACGACACCATCTCCAAAGACCTGTTGTGCACTATCATGAAAACAGGTGCTACGGCACGTGAACTTTGGGTCCGGCTAGAAGAAATCTTTCAGGACAATAAAAATACTCGGGCCGTATATTTGGAAGAGCAATTCAATAATACCCGCCTCGAGAATTTTAACAACATGTCCGAATATTGTAAGCAACTGAAACTCATAACCGATCAACTATCCAACGTCGGGACTTCTGTTTCAGAAACCAAGATGGTGCTTCAACTTGTTGCGGGTTTACCAAAAGGTGAATATGACACACTCGCAACAATGATTCAACAAGCCGACCCTCTCCCAAGTTTCAACAAGGCACGCTCACAACTATTGTTGGAAGAAACTAGACGTGCTAAACAAGAGGAATACAATCAAAAGGCCTTAGCCGTTAACGGGTTGACAACACCTGCGGCCAGCAGCAACCAGCAGCTGCAGCAGGTCCAGCAGCAGCAGTAGGCCAGTGGCGGAGGTCGTGGTGGCAGAGGTCGCAACAACAAAGGCAAGGGCCGCAAAAAGGGCCAACGTAACCAGCGGCCAGGCGGCAGACCGAACCAGCGGCAGAGGGCACAACCAAGAAGAAGACTGCACGCAGGGCCCTGGGCCAGCACGTGGTCGATCCCTCTTGGGCCTGCCCGGCCACCACCAGGCAAAGCACCAAAGAAGCGGCGAGGCCCACTGGCGGCAGTCCAAAGAAGAATCGCAGCCGTAGCAGCATCAACAACAACTGCAGCAGCAGCAACAACATCATAACAACCTGGCCCCGACTGCTTTGGGCCAGGCCTACACCACCGTGAACCTTCAACAGCCCGACGTGGTACATGGACACCGGAACCACATCTCACCTCACCCCGTCGTCAGGTAACCTATCTCAATTACGTCGGTTAAAGTGTCCTCAATTTATTACTGTCGACAATGGTCATCGCATTCCAATTGAAGGTTGCGATAACACCCACACCCACCTTTCTCCCTATACACACCTAACATCATTAAAAACTTAATCTCTGTTAGAAAATTCACTAGCAATAATTCTGTGTCTGTCGAATTTGACCATTTTGGTTTTTCTGTGAAAGAACTCAATACAGGAAAAATTCTTACACGCTGCAATAGTATGGGAGACCTCTACCCATTCACTCAATCTTCCGCTGTCAGACCGCAAGCACCTCTATCCCTTGCGGATATCTCTCCCTCAACTTGGCACAACAGACTCGGACACCCCGGAGATCCAATTTTTACTTTTTTTAGGACTTCTAAGCGTATTCAATGTAATAATGGGAAAATCGCCCAACACTGTTTTTCTTGTCCACTAGGCAAACATACTCGTCTTCCCTTTATGTCATCAAACAGTGTTACTTTTTCTCCATTTGATATTGTTCATGCTGATTTGTGAACATCTCCGATTGCTAGCTCTTTGGGTCATAAATTCTATCTAGTATTCTTGGATAATTTTTCACATTTTGTCTGGATTTACCCACTGAAATTCAAATCTGAAGTTTTTGCAAAATTCCTCGAGTTTCAAAAATTCATTAAGAAATAATTTGAAAAACCTATTAAATCATTCCAATGTGATAATGGACGTGAATTTAATAACTCGGCATTTCACAATTTCTGTTTTAAACAAGGCATATTTTTCCGTTTTTCTTGTCCATATATTTCTTCCCAAAACGGAAAGGCTGAAAGAATTATACGTACCATCAATAACATGGTCCGCAGACTTCTGTTTCATGCTTGCCTACCACCGCCTTTTTGGGTCTATGATGTTAAAATGGTAGAATCCCTTCTAAATATTTTACCAACTAGTACACTCCAAAACAAAACCCCTACAGAAATCTTATACCGTAGGCAGCCATCATATGATCACCTACGTGTTTTGGATGCTTATGCTACCCCAATATAGCCTCCACTACACCCCACAAACTTGCCCCTCGCACTCTTCTATGTGTCTTCCTTGGTCTATCTCCTAATCATCGGAGCTACTTGTGCTATGACATTGCTACTCGCAAAATCATCGTCTCCTGTCACGTCACCTTTGACGAGACAACCTTTCCTTTTTCAAATCTCCGGAAATTTCAGACCACCGATTACATCTTTCTCGATGAACCAAGTCTGTCCCCGGTCATCCAAAATCTATACCAACAGCAGCCCACTGTTCCGACAGTCTCGCCACTGTCCGGCACCACCCCACCAGCTCCCTGCTCACCCCTACAGCCCCCAGTCGAGTCACCTGCACCACCAGCGACACTGCTATCCACTGGTCCAGAACCAGTGGACCAACAACCTCACAGCCCCGACCCACCACCACTGCCCTCATATCATATGGAGACTCGTGCACAACACGGGATCTTCAAACCCAAGGTTCAATTCAATCTCTCCACACAAACCTTATCACCCATTCCAAAAAATCCAAAACTAGCAAAACTGGACCCAAATTGGAATGCGGCCATGTGCGAGGAATTTAACGCTTTAACCAAGCAGAACACTTGGGATTTGGTACCTAGACCAGCTGGTGTGAATGTTATCCGGTGTATGTGGATATTTCGTCATAAGTTCTGAGACAGTGGTGACTTAGAGAGGTATAAGGCAAGACTAGTTGCCAATGGCACTAATCAACAGAAGGGTATTGATTGTGGTGAGATATTTAGTCCGGTTGTTAAACCGGACACTATTCAGACTGTTCTCAGTATTGCTATGGGCATGCATTGGCCGATTTATCAGCTTGATGTCAAGAATGAGTTTCTTCATGGGGATTTGAAAGAGACTGTGTACATGCATCAGCCTCCTGGCTTTGTTCATCCGGCAGCTCCGCAGTTTGTGTGTCGTCTCAGGAAGTCATTGTATGGATTGAAATAGGCACCCCGCGCTTGGTATGATCGGTTCGCCAGGTATCTTCTGCAGATTGGTTTTGTATGTAGCAGGTGTGATACATCTCTCTTCACTTTTCACTGGGGTAACAGCACTGCATATTTGCTATTATATGTCAATGACATTGTTCTTACTGCCTCATCTGACGGGTTGAAGAATGAAATCATTGCTCTACTCAAAACTGAATTTGCTATGACTGGGCAAGCTAAGTTATTTTTTGGGTATATCGGTGACAAGATCTGCAGCCACTATGTTCTTGTGTCAGCGTAAGTATGTAGAAGAGATAGTGTACAGGGACAAGATGACAAATTGTAAAATTATGCCAACTCTGGTGGACTCAAAATCCAAGCTTAGTGCCAATGACGGTGCGCCAGTTTTTGATCCCACTCTATATCGGAGTCTAGCAGGTGCTCTTCAGTATCTTACATTCACTAGGCTTGATATTGCATATGCCGTTAAGCAGGTGTGTCTGTTCATGCACGACCCCCGAGAGTCCCATTTTGCCGCCCTCAAACGTATTATCAGATATGTTAAGGGCACACTAGACTTTGGTTTACATCTATACACCTCTGCCCCAACCAAGTTGCTAGCCTACACGGATGCAGATTGGGCAGGATGCCCTGACACACATCGTTCCACCTCAGGGTACTGTGTATTTCTTGGGGATAATCTTATCTCATGGTCCGCCAAGTGGCAGGCCATGCTATCCCGTTCGAGTTCTGAAGCAGAATATCGCGGAGTTGCTAATGTCGTCGCTGAGATCTGTTGGTTCCGAAATCTTCTTTTGGAGCTCCAATGTCCATTACGCAAGACGTCTATAGTCTATTGTGACAACATATCTGCTATCTATATGTCTCATAATCCAGTCCAACATCAGCGGACTAAGCATATTGAGATGGATATCCACTTTGTGCGAGAGAAGGTTGCCCGTGGTCAGGTCAAAATTTTACACGTGCCTTCCTTTTATCAGTATGCAGACATTTTCACAAAGGGACTACCGCAACAGCTCTTCACCGACTTCCAATCCAGCCTTAGCATTCGGCCTCCTCCCGCTCTGTCTGAGGGGGAGTATTAGCGAATATTCTCAGAATATTCTCCGTATATTTTGTAATTATGATAGATGTATATTTAAGGTAACTTAGGATTCTAATTGTATTAGGAATCAACCTTGTACAGCTATATATATTGTGAATAATGAAAGGAATCCCCAAAGGAAATTATTATATCTTTCACTGTTGAATCTCTTTGGCATAAGAGAAACTTCTAGTATAATGGTAAAAGGGTTCAAAATTACTTTAAGTCATAAGTTCAATCTCACAATTCTCATTCTTGTATTTTCTTGAGTTTGCATACCAGTTTTCGTTGTTCTTCCACTCATGATACTCACATGATCAAAAGTAACATTCCCCAAGCAGAAGAAGTTGAGAACATACTTGAGTTAGGACAGTCATTACTATTCCAGTTCCTAATATTAATGGAATTGATATGCTCAGCAAGAAACTCATGCAATTGTAACTGATTAATATTCCACATACCATAAAAAATACAATCATTAACCAGAAGGGAGTTATTGAAATCATGTCTATGAACAATTTGAGCAATAGCCCTCATTTCAGTCCAGTTTTACAACCAGAGATTACTATTCCCTATATTAATTCTCCAAAGAAGTTGGTCCTCAACTAAATCTCTGACTTTACTTTAGATGTTTTCAAGCAAGAGATGTAAAACATGATAATAAGGAGATATTGGTACATATGTAATACGTTTGAGACATAGAATGATGGACAGTTATTGACCAAATGACAAGTATTCCACATTGGTAAACGAAGGAAGAAGTGTACGAAGTGTAAGATGAAACGAGTCAAAAATCGCCGCGGAGCCGTGAAGGGCTGCGACGCAACACCGTCGGGCGCCGCGACACTAATTGGTGGCTTGGGCTACTAGAGCCTAGGCGCCGCAGCGCTAATTCGCAGAGTCGCGGCGCTTCGGAGGCAGAATGCTGCGACGGAAAGATGGAAAGTTCTGACTTTTGGGTTAGTTTTGGAGCATTGAATCTCTATTATTTGGCTGAATGTAACCCCTCAATAAGTTTCATTACTTGGCTATTAAAGGCCATTAGTTGGCTAGTTGATGGGTCATTTCCTTACACTATAAATTGAGGCCTTTAGCTCAATTGTTCAACACTTAGAAAATTTCTAAAATCTTCTTCTTCCTCTCTAGCAAGTTTTCTATATTCAAAGTTCTTCAAGAGTAACACTTGAGTTTCCTTTGCTAATTTGTTAAGTTATTGTTGTATCTTGGGAGACTATTGCCCACGAACGTAAAAGGATATATACGGGGCAATCTTGTATTACAGACAGAGTGATATCACTCGACTCATCAAATTACAAAGAGTTTGTAATCGTTCTTATTTCCAATTTGTTGTAATCTCGAGTAGTTTATCCTTTCTAGAATTTGTAATATTACTTACTTTCCATTTTCTGCAATTGTTGTAACCTACAATTTTAAGACAAGATTGTTGTAAGTGCTTAGAAAGATGACTGGAAGAGAACAAATCGCTTTTGATTCTGTTGCTGCTGCTACTTAAGGCAACCTCTCTGCCTTCCCCACTGCTCAAGGCAACCCCAATGCCATTCCTATTGCTCAAGGCACACCCAATGCCTTTTCGGTTGCTCAAGGGAATGTTCCTCCACCCTCCGGTTTCCACAATGAACGCCCAGAGAAGTTTATGGGCTCCAATTTCAAGAGATGGCAACAGAAGATGTTGTTTTATCTGACTGTTATGGGAATGGCTCATTTCCTAACAAAAGATCCTCCACAAGCTGGAGATGAAGTGGACCCCCAGCCCTAATGAAAGGGCTGGAGGGGGCCAAGGTATCCATATCGTCAATGACCTGAAAATGGTTCTTGAAGCTCGGAGTCATAGTGACTTCATATGTAAGAACTATATTATGAACTGTCTATCAGACTCACTCTACACAGTTTATTACGCCGTAGGCACCGTCAAAGAGTTATGCGAAAAGCTACAGAAGAAGTACAATGCACAAGATGCTGGTACAAAGAAATTCATCGCTGGAAAATTTCTGAAATTTCAAATGGTGGATAGCAAAACTGTGATGTCCCAAGTCCAGGAATTCCAAATGATTCTACATCACCTGAATTGGGAAGGTATGAAACCAAATGAGCAGTTTTTGGTTGCATCACTGATTGAGAAGTTACCTCCCTCGTGGAATGAGTTACTTAAAACTCAAGACAAAGGAAATGACATTTGAGGAACTTATTATCAAACTCCAGATTCAGAAAGATAATATGAAGGCCTTGCCTAGGGGAAAGCAACCCTCTGATGCAAAGGCAAATTTGGCTGAGGCTAAAGGAAACCCAAGCAAGAAGCGCAAGTTCCAGAAAGACGGCAAGACCCAAGCAGCGGAAAAGTTCAAGGGGAACTGTCACCACTGTGGAAAACTTGGTCACATGATCAAGGACTGCCGCAAGCTCAATACTGAGCAACAAGAAAAGGCCAAGGCCAAAGGCAAGACACAAGCAAACGTCGTCAAAGACACGCTTTTTGACGACATGATTGAAGAGTTCTCGGCGGTAGTGTTGAAGTAAACATTGTTGAGAGTCCCATGCAATGGTGGATGGACACGGGTGCTACCAGACACATCTGTTCCAATAGAGATGCCTTCTTCATATATACACCAGTTACAAACAAGAAGTTGTTCATGGGTAACAACGCTTCCTCTGACATGCTGGGGGTAGGAAAGGTAGTCTTGAAGATGACTTCTGGAAAGGAGCTCACTCTGAAGGAGGTGATGTATGTCCATGAGATTAGGAGGAATTTAATTTCATGTCATTTATTGGTTAATGCTAGTTTTAGGCTAGTATTTGAGTCCAATAAATTTGTAATCACCAAAAATGGAACTTTTGTGGGAAGAGGCTTCATCTGTGAAAGCCTCTTCAAAGTTAACACCATGTCTGTAATACGTCCAAGCAATAAATTGAAGTTTCTTCTTACTTGCTTGAGTCTTCTAATTTATGGCATCATAGATTAGGACATATTAACTACAAGTCCATCCAAAGGTTGGTGAAGTTGGAGTTGTTGCCATCTATCGACGTAAACCCTCAACATAAGTGTGAGGTGCGCGTAGAGGTAAAACTCACAAAGATTCATTTTCGATCCGTCGAAAGGAATACCGCTCCTCTAGAACTTATTCACACAGATATATGTGATTTGAAGTTTGCACAAACTAGGGGGGCAAGTACTTTGTGACATTCATTGATGATAGGACAAGGTATTGTTACATTTACTTGTTGAAAAGTAAAGATGAAGCCTTTGAAGCATTCCGATGTTACAAAGCAGAAGTTGAAAACCAACTAAGCATGCAGATTAAATACATTCGTAGCGATAGAGGGGGAGAATACGTAGCGCAATTTGAGGAATATTGTGCCAAATCGGGCATTGTTCATCAAACGACAACTACATACTCACCTCAGTCGAACGGTGTTGCTGAACGCAAGAACCGCACGTTAAAGAAAATGATGAATGCATTGCTCATCAATTTCGGTCTTTTCCAAAACATGTGGGTAGAAGTCGTCCTTACAGCTAATACGATTCTTAATAGAGTCCCACATAAGGGTAAGGATAAAACTCCATATGAATCATGGAAGGGAAAGAAACTCACTTATAAATATTTAAAGGTGTGGGGTTGTTTGGCAAAGGTCGAAGTGCCCAAGCCAAAGCAGGTCAAGATTGGGCCTAAGATTGTAGATTACATTTTCATCGGATATGCAAATAATAGTAGTGCTTATCGCTTCTTAGTGTATAAGTAATACATTCCAGATATCCACGGGGGGTACAATCATGGAATCAAGGAATGCTCAATTCTTTGAGAATACTTTTCCTAGAAAGGAAAAAGACATAACCTCTCGCAAACGAAGTTATGAACAAAGCTCTCAGGAACCGGGAGTCGTTGACTGCCCGAATTTATATGGTTCAGATCTAGTAGACTTCGAAGTGACTGAATATCCGGAATTTAGTATTCCAGATTCTCAGAACTTGGAGACTCCAGAGATGGAACCAAGGCAAAGTAAAAGGGCCAAGAAAGATAAATCCTTCGGTCCTGAATTTGTAGCGTATATGGTTAGTGATGAACCAAGGACAATTGTTGAAGCATTGTCAACTCCAGAGGCACCGCTCTGGAAAGAAGCTATTGAGAGTGAAATAGAGTCCATTCTGCATAACCATACTTGGGAGTTGGTTGATCTTCCTCCGGGAAATAAACTGTTGTGTTGTAAATGGATACTCAAATGGAAGTATAAAGCAGATGGGTTTATAGATAAGTACAAGGACAAGTTGGTAGTCAAGGGCTATCGGCCGAAGGAAGGCCTTGACTATTTTGACACGTACTCTTCGGTATCTAGGATGACGTCCATAAGAGTGTTCATTGTGATATCAGCATTGCGTGACCTTGAGATACATCAAATGGATGTCAAGACGGCTTTCCTAAATGGTGATTTAGAATAAGAAATTTATATGGAACAACCCGAGGGGTATGTGGTTCCAGGGCAAGAGAAGAAAGTCTGTCGACTTGTCAAATCTCTGTATGGGATGAAACAGGCCCCGAAGCAATGACATAAAAAATTTGATAGTACTCTACTATCGAAGGGTTTCTCCATTAATGAGTGTGACAAATATGTCTACATGAAAGGTAACTCTGACTCGTTCGTCATGATATGTCTGTACGTAGATGACATGTTGATTATAAGGAGCAGTCCTAGCTTGATCCTAGAGACTAAGAACATGTTGAAACAATGCTTCGACATGAAGGATATGGGTATCACAAATGTCATCGTAGGGATAAAGATCTCTAAGACGTCTGACGAACTGGTCTTATCTCAGGCTCACTACATCAAGGATGTGTTGAGAAAGTTCGAGATGTTTGACAGTTCGCCTATGAAGTCACCACTGGATAGAAATCAAAAGCTTGATAAAAATCGTGGTGCACCCGTATTCCAGGAGCAATATACACAAATGATTGGGAGTTTGATGTACATAACAAACTGCACCAGACCTGATATTGCTTATGTAGTCAACAAGTTGGCTAGGTTTACACGTAATCCGAGTAATGATCATTGAAAGGCATTGAATCTGGTACTACAATACCTAAAATACATGCTAACTTATGGGTTGCATTATTCGAGATATTCAGCTGTACTAGAGGGGTACAGTGATGCAAACTGGATATCTGATATAGAGATCACCAAGTTCACCAGTCGGTATTTATTTACAATTGGTGGTGGGGATGTGTCTTGGAAATCCTCTAAGCAAACTTGTATTGCCCGATCCACGATGGAATCGGAGTTTATCACTTTAGACAAAGCAGAAGAAGAAGCTGAGTGGCTTCACGACTTCTTAGAGGATGTCCCTTGTTGGGACAAACCCGTTCCTTCTGTAATGATCCATTGCGATAGTCAGCCGGCTCTAGAAAGGGCACGGAGTTCTATGTACAATGGCAAGTCTCGTCATATTCGATGGAGACATAAGACCGTTAAACAGTTGGTCACCACGGGTATAATATCTATTGATTATATAAAATCAAAAGATAACATAGTGGACCCACTGACAAGGGCTTACCCAAAGATCAGATATTCTGCTTGTATATGGGAATGTGCTTAAAACCCAAGCTTTAAGTACCAATACAGTGGTAACCCAACCTTACTGACTGGAGGTCCCAGGAATTTGGTTCAATGGGAAAACTAAGCTGTAAAGGTTCAGTTGAGCGCTTCGGTGGAAGCAAGAGCACTTCGGGTTATGATCCCTGTAAGGAACATAAACCCAAAGCCGTTCTCGAGATAGACGTTAAGTGCTATCTGCAGTGTGGATAAAGATTAAGTTTCCAAAACCTTTAATGATCCTCTACGGTTGAGGTTAGGTTTGGGGAAACTTTTAATGATTTCTAACACTTGTAAAGTGGGGTATAGCCGGATCCCTTGTAGGAGACCACCTATTTAAGTGCGAGGACATGCCTCCTCAAATGAACGCACATAAGAATCCAAGAAGTGTCCATGACCACAATGGACAAAATATTACGAAGAACATAGTAAGGTAAGTTGTTGTGTTGGTACCGTTGACTTAGCTTACACTAAACACTAACGGTTCAAGACATCATGTTCACCACGCAGTAAGTAAGTCCGATGGTATTCAACTATGGAAGATTCAAAGCGAAAGCTACCTATCCAGATGCAACATATATCCGCTGAAAGATTGCTGGAAATAGGAACCTTGTGAGTGCGCCAAAATCTCTTTCAAGAGGGGATTGGTGGAAATTTACTAATGTGGAGTTAACTTTATTCATTATTTATGACTCGAACAATTGGAGCCCCGCACGTCAGAAATGTCATTTTCACACACATGTACACATAATGCCAAGTATCATAAATTTCATTAGTGAAAGAGATATTGATACATACGTAATACGTTTGAGACATAGAATGATGGACGGTTATTGGCCAAATTACAAGTATTCCACGTTGGTAAACGAAGGAAGAAGTGTAAGATGAAATGAGTCGGAAATTGCCGCGGAGCCGTGAAGGGCCGCGGTGCAACACCATCGGAGCCGCGACGCCCCCATGGCAGCGTCGCGTCGCCCCCATGGCAGCGCTGCGTCACTAATTGGTGGCTTGGGCTATTGGAGCTGAGGCGCCACGACGCAAATTTACAGAGCTTCGGAGGCAGAATGCTGCGACGAGAAGATGGAAAGTTCTGACTTTTGGGTTGGTTTTGGAGCATTGCATCTCCATTATTTGACACATGAATTCATCCATTATTTGGCTGAATGTAACCCCTCAATAAGTGTCATTACTTGGCTATTGAAGGCCATTAGTTGGCTAGTTGAGGGGTCATTTTCTTACACTATAAATTGAGGCATTTGGCTCAATTGTTCAACACTTAGAAATTTTCTGAAATCTTCTTCTTCCTCTCTAGCAAGTTTTCTATATTCAAAGTTCTTCAAGAGTAAAGCTTGAGTTTCCTTTGCTCATTTGTTAAGTTGTTGTTGTATCTTGGGAGACTATTGCCCACAAACGTAAAATGATATATACGGGGCAATATTGTCTTAAAGACAGAGTGACATCACTCGACTCAGCAAATCACAAGGAGTTTGTAATCGTTCTTATCACCAACTTAATTGAAACAATTTAAGGGAATATTTTTCTTTTTCTTTGTTTGACATTGTATAAGGAAAGTATAATTCATAGTTCTAAGTATCATATATTCAATTCATAGTATATTGCTTCTTTGATATGGAAACTTTGATAAGTAGTTGCGAATGACATTATCCTAACCTTGATTGTGCTTTTTGGTTGTAGCTAGCACATAATCAGTGAAAATGATCATATTATATAATTAGAGAATTTTTGTAATATACATGAAACCAATTGAAAGTGCAAGGGGTGTGTGTGAATCGTAACGTTTTTGAGTTGTAGTCAACTATCGGGTGACTAAGTCGATTACCATTTAAGTAATGCAGAAAGTAACTTGCGTAAAGTAAATGACACACATTATTTTATACTGGTTCAGATCCAATGTAGATCCTAGTTCAGTCCCTTTGGGTTGCAAGAGTATTCTTTTTATCTCTTTTATTGGTCATTGGGTACAATGTTTTGTTTGAATGGAGCTCCTACGTCTACACTCAAACTCTCGGAATCTTTTTGATACTATGCCTCACCAACTATACTATATATCTCCTCTTTTTTTTCTTACACTATAAATCTCACAGAATTACAATGCTTATGAAAAGTAGAGCAGAGAACTTGAGACGAAAGTATATTTTTCTTCGTCTTGAGTTGAGCCTTTAAATAGTGTTGATACGACTATTGAAGAGAACTCAACCCAAGAATGTGGATCCTTGAAAAAAGGAATTGGAGATCATGTTTTCCAAGAATAAGGATAGAGCTTCATGATTGATTGCTTTTCATACACCGTTTTGCAATCAATAGACTTAATATATCTTCCTTCCTTTAAATAATTTCAACTTGGTACTTTGATAGTCTTATTCCTTATAACTGGTACATCTTCTTTCCATACATGTCTTTGACCTCGAGTGCTTTAATGAATCTTGCTGGATGATTCAACCGATTTCTTCTTAGGATTTTGTATCTTTGGATGTTGACACTTTGCTCCCTTTTCTTTTTAAACTTGCGTAAAATATTTAGACATCATTAAAATTATTAAAATTTGCATTAATAATCTCCTCATTTTTTATGATGACAAAATATTTTACTTTCCTTTATTGTTAGCAGTTGACTTGACTGAAGTAGTTGACAGTTGATTACTCCCCCTGAACCTTTGAATGACAAGTCAAACTTGACTGAAGTAGTTGGCTGCTCCCTGAATTGGTGTTTGCTTTTCTCCCCATTTGTCATCAATAAAAAGAAAAAGAGCAAACATAGAATAATAGTAATAGAAATAGAGCAACACAGCATACAATATACAATTATCAACTAACCATATCAAGCTAATCAGTTAAAAGTGCATGATATAAAACATGCACAACAGTAGCAGCAAAACACAAACAAAATATTATCTTAAAACACATTTTAACAGAGCCTAACATCTAGGGCTTTAAAAATTGCGTAAGGGTCGAAACAACAACAGTCTTGAAGTCCTCAATCTTCTCATGGATAGTGGTCTGAAGAGCATCAAACTTAATCTTCACAGAGTCAAGCGCAGCGAAGACATATTTCAATGTCTTGAGCGCATCCTTAGAGATCTTATCCAGCAAAATACTGAGCTTTGCAACATCGGTACCTGTTTCCTGAGTGACTGACTTAACCTTAACAATCAAATCCTGTTAAGATAGTAGCAAATCCCTTAGGCCATCTAGCTTAAGATCCATGGCAGTGACATGACCAATAATATATTTAGAAAGAGGAACAGGTTCAACAGGAGGATCAACCTCAGGTCAGGGTGAGTAGTGGGGACTTCAACTTCCTTCTTAACCTAATAATCTTCTTCTAGAACATAACCCATACTACCAAAGGCACGAGAATTGTAGCGCTTAGTGACATGAGTACTAGAAAACCTAGTAAGCTTGAGATCACTAGCTTCAAAAAGCCTTATAATTAACATGTCATAGGGAAGGTAGGGAGAATCGGATGAGACATCGATCATAGCATTGATGATAAGAGAGGAAAGTTTGAGCTTATTCTTTGTGACAAGAAAATAGGTAATGAGAGTATCACATTAGCTAAAAGTGGAGAAAGAACCAGATCTAGGGAACATAGTAGTGGACAGAATATGGGCTAGGACCCTAGTGGTGAAACATAGTTCATTCGGGGTGAGTTGATTTGGAAGACAGCCAGTATGGGGTTCAACAATAGCCTATTTGGCTTGATCATAAGTGACTTCAAAATTTTCAGGCCAGGAGTTTCTAAACAGACCAAATAAATCCATCCAGAAACTATCAAAAGTAAAGGGCCTTCAACAGTTGGAGTGAAGACAAAATTTCAGATGACAATGAAGGGATAGAAAATGTTTTGCTCATGGCATTGGGCTTATTCATGTCCTAAATGTAATGAAACTCAAGAAATTTTAGATCAAACCTTAGAGGACCTAAATAAATTTTTTGATGAATATAGAAAACTCTAAAGAGAAAAGAAATACTGGGAAATGAAACTTGAAGTATGTGAAATTGAAAAATATGTTCTTCAAGAAGAACTCTATGATTTGCAATTACAACTAAATGGTTTGCGCAAATCCACCAATCATAATTCTGTCAGGTCTAACCAGTTGACTCGTAGCCACAAGTCAACTGGGAAAAAGCCTATCAGTGACAAACCAACCTATGCTCATTCAAATAGTAGGTTCAGTACTCATACTAGGACTAATCAGTCGACTGGATCTTTCAAGTCAGCTGACAGTAAGTCTAAGAGTATCAAACCTCCTCAAATGATTCAACTGGTCTTGTAGTCACTGAACAACCCTTTTCTAAAAATTATTTTTGTTGTTGTAAAATTGGTCACAAATTTTATCAATGCAGATTTTGTTTTGAATCTACTCCAGGATGGGCATGGAAGCTAAAAAATAAAAATTGAAACACTAACCCTCAAGGATCTAAGAAATCTTGGGTACCTAAAAGAAAGTAACTACTCTTTTTTTCAGGTGCACCATAAGGAGAAACCAAAAGTAAAATGGTATTTAGATAGTGCGTGTTCTAGTTATATGACAGGCGACAAAAGTTTTTTCAAATCAGTCGATGCTTTTGATGGAGGCTTAGTAACATTTGGAGATAATTCTACAGGAACCGTAATTAGTATAGGAACTATTGCATTTAATAACTCTATTGATATCACTAATGTTTGTCTTGTGAAGGGACTTAAGTACAATATGCTAAGCATAAGTCAACTATGTGATTCCGATCTCGAGGTAAGATTGAAAAAATCAGGATGCATCATTGAAGACACATTTGGCAAGGAATTCCTTTCTGGAAGCAAAAGTAAGAATGTTTATGTTCTAGACTCTGTTAAAAGTCTTGTTGGACACATATGTTTAGCCTCAATAAGAGAATACCCGTCGATGTGGCACAAGAATCTTGGACATGCTAGTATGAGACTTATTGAAAAATTGGCGAAACACGATTTGGTTGTAGGACTGCCAAATTAAATTATACTAAAGATCATATCTGTGATGCATGTCAAAAAGGTAAGAAAACTAGAAACTCTTTCAATTCAAAGGATATTGTGTCTACAACTAAACCACTGCAACTACTTCACATGGACCTAATCGGTCCTACTAGAACTTCCAGTATTTAGGAAAGAGGTACACATTTGTAATAGTTGATGATTTCTCTTGTTTTACCTGAGTTATTTCACATGGACCTAATCGGTCCTAATAGAACTGCCAGTATTTAGGAAAAAGGTACACATTTGTAATAGTTGATGATTTCTATTGTTTTACCTGAGTTATTTTTCTTGCTCACAAGGATGATACTCTAAAGAATTTTAAGTTTTTTTGTGAGAAAATACAACGAGAGAAAGGATACACTTCTATAAGAAGTGATCATGGAGGAGAATTTGAAAATAAAGCCTTTAAAGAATTCTGCAATGAACGGGGCTACTCTCATAATTTCTCCTTACAAAGATTTCCTCAACAAAATAGAGTTGTAGAAAGAAAGAACAGGACCTTACAAGACATTACTCGAACCATGATTGTAGAACACGATCTACCACATCATTTTTGGGCCGAAGCTGTATGCACAGCTTGTCATGTTCCAAAACAGTATTTAATTCGTCCCATTTTAAAGAAAACTCTCTATGAACTTTGAAATAGTAAGAAACCCAATATAGGATATTTTCATCCTTTTGGGTGCAAATATTTTGTTCATAACAATGAAAAAGATAATATAGGTAAGTTTGATCCAATAAGCGACAAAGGTATATTTCTTGGCTACTCGACTACTTTTAGAGTATTTAACAAACGTACACTTTCCATGTAATATTTGATGTTACTAATCACTTGGTAAAAAAAGGTACTGATGCAGATGAAGAAGAAGGAATTATCACTACAACAGTTCCATCAGTTGAAGCAAAACATGACAACAAGTCAACTATTGCAGAAGTAACAGAGTCGACTACGGCAAATGAATCATCGACCAATATAGTAGTTGAATCGGTACCAAATAAATGGAGAAGTGAACCAGACTATCCTAAGAAGTTTTTCATTGGTGACATAAATGATGGAATGAGATCCAGGGCAGCCATCAGAAATAATGTAAATCCTGCACTTATTTCTCAACTAGAACCAAAAAAGGTTGATGAAGCCTTAAAAGATGACCATTGGGTAAAGGCTATGCAAGAAGAATTTGATCAATTTGAGAAAAATAAAGTTTGGACCCTAGTTCCAAAACCTGAAAATGCATCTATCATTGGAACTACAAGGGTATTCAAAAACAAGTTGAATGAATCTGGAGAAATAGTCAGAAATAAGGCTCGACCAGTAGCTTAAGGCTAATCACAGTAAGAAGGAGTCGACAATGATGAAATCTTTGCTCCAGTCGCCCGGTTAGAATCAATTCTCACATTACTTGCTTATGCCTCTTTTAAAAAATTTGAACTTTTTCAAATGGATGTCAAAAGTGAGTTTCTAAAAGATTTTATTGTAGAGAAAGGTTTTGTTAAACAACCTCCAGGCTTTGAAAATTCCAAGAAACCATACCATGTTTATAAACTATAAAAAGCATTTTATGGCCTCAAATAAGCTCCTAGAGCTTGGTATGAACGTTTAAGAACCTTCCTAATTGATCATGGTTTCTCTAGAGGAAAAATTGACACTACTATTTTCATAAAAATATCCTCCTCTGGAAATCTCATTATTGAAATTTATGTTGATGATATTATATTTGGTAGTTCTAACCTCTCTATGTGCAAGGAATTCTCTAATCTTATGCGAAATAAGTTTGAAATAAGTATGATGGGAGAATTAACATTCTTCTTGGGCTACGAATTATTCAATCAGATAAAGGGACCTTCATATGTCAAACCAAATATACTGAGGAACTCATTAAAAATTTTGGCTTGATGGATGCCAAGTCATCGGTCACTCCAATGAGTCCATTGCAACACCTCGTGCCATTGGACTAAGAGATTTTCATGATTCAGGGACTTAAGACCCAGTGGGAAGTGTTAGAATTAGAAATTTGACAAAAACAATGTTCTTGTAATTTATGCCTAGAAATACGGATGGTAAAATATTTTACGAGTTGTAAAAGCTGTCGTAAAATAGACCTCGGAAATCCAAGTCACTGTTAAGGATTACAGGAATCACGGGCCGTAAAATTTTTATGGACCGTAAAGCCCACCGTAATTATTTTACGAAGCGTAAAAGCCACCGTAAAAGTCTCGCCGACAGTAACAGTATAAATATGCAGTCTTAGTCCCAAAAATCAGATTTTCACTTTTCCTAAGCCCTAGAACGAAGGCTCTCTCTTCTCAACCATCTCCTACACCAAAGTAAGCCTTTTCATGTGATTCTGTGTAATTCTAACATAATCTTAATGAATTCTAAGTAGAATTCAATATTCTTAACCTAGAGTTTTCAGGATAAACCCAATTCAAGGGTTCAAGGTTCAATCTTTGGGTTTCTACTCCAAAGTTCAGATGTTTAATACAAGGCTAGGAGTGATTAAGGTATGTAGAGATTCTATCCACGTGTGGGAACACCTTTAGTCATCCCTACACCTCATTAATCAATATTATTGTAAATTACTTCATGATTTGAGACTGTGCCATAGTTCATGAAAAGGCAACTGACTTGTGATTTAAAATTCATAGTTGTTCATAATTATCACGTTGATTGTTGTGAATTCATCACGTAATCAGTATAGATTTATGTTTGATATCCACGAGTCTCAGTCTAGAATACCAGTACGCTAAAACTCTAATACTCATAATCAGTTCAGTAGTTCATGTCTAGTATTTCATGTATAGTACCTTATGTTCATATCAGTATATTCAGTAATCCGATATCATATTGAGCACATGTATTATGGGCCTAAGTCTACAATTATATATACTATGGGCCCAAGGCCATAGATTATACATGTATTAGGTGCCCAATGCCATGATTATATATATATGGGCCTAAGGCCACAATTTACTATTTCAGTTAAACATGTGACTCTCTAGTTTAGTACAGGAAGTGTTCTTGTTAATTGCTTCCTTGTTCAGTTATAAGTTATAAATTTCAGTTTTAGATTTAATACAATATCTACTTGTTGATTTGGGTTGCCCTTTCCCCGAGCACCCCACAACTATTTATTCTTTCAATTGTTTTACATACAGTACAATTCAAATATACTAACATCCCTTTGCATGGGGCCTACACTTCACGGTACATGTGCTAAGTTTCGGGGAGATGGATCTGCCCAGTAGGATTGCTTCGGTATCAGCTGGTTTGTGAGCCCCTCTCATTCGGGGTATCAGTCCATCATGTCATGATTTTATTATTTCAGTAAATATGCCAGGGCCTTGACCTTGTATACATATTCAGTCAGACTCATGTCAGAGGTTTCATAGACTAGACTAGTCAGTATGTCATATCAGTATTGTTTCAGACTTATGATATTATTTTCAGATATTTCCGCTATAACATAATAGCTTATATTTCAGTATTCAGCTTGCATGTTTTTAATCATCTCTATAGTATTTTTTTATGCTCATGTTGATTCAACAACCATTTGGTTGGCTCGGTCATATGTAGCCAGGCACCAAGTGCCATGTTTCACCCAGGCCATGATTCGGGGCATGACAAAGCTTGGTATCAGAGCATAGGTTCAAATGTCTTAGATAGTCTATGAAACTGTGTCTACTGGGGTTACTTTTATATGAATGAGGGCTCTACATATGTAAACAGTTGACCACTAAGACATCTAGGATTGTCTCACTTCTTTGTACTCTAGATCGTGCAGTTAGAATTGTACTTTCAGGATATCCTTCTAACTCGTACGTATTGCGTATTTTAGAAAATGCCTGCAAAAAAAAAAGTACACCAAGAGGACTAGAGCTAACAGCCAGAGTGATGTTAATGATGCTGCTCACGAGGAGGATGCTTAGGCTCAGGGAGTCAATTCGGGTACAACACCCCACGCTATACTACAAGGCATGTGGAGATCCTAGTTTTGTCGTCCAGTACTACTGATTCTGAGGTTAGGGGAGCTATTTAGCTACTCATTGCTCAAGCCTAACGTCAAGAAATGACTCCAAGCACTGAGACTAATGAGGAGTCATCCAGTTCCAAGACTCGTGAGTTTCTTTGTATGGACCCTCTGTTGTTCACAATGTCAAGTAAGACAAAGGATCCATAAAATTTCATTGATGGGCTACAGAAAAGCTTTCGGGTTATACATGTTACTGACATACAGGCAGTAAAATTGGGAGCTTACCAGTTGCAGAATGTTGCCAATATCTGGTATGAGTCATGAGAAAAGTCCCGCGGGAAAGATGCACCTTCAACGACTTGGGATGAGTTTGCTGATGCTTTTATGTAGCACTTTATGCTAGATGAGGTCAAGGAGGCAAAGGCCATTGAATTCGAAAAGCTTAAGCAGAATGTCAGGAGTATTACCTTCAGTTTGTCTCTTTAGCAAAGTATGCTCCACATATGGTCCAGACATGAGGGTCAGCGTTAGGCATTTTGTGTATGGTCTTGATCTGCATTTGTACGATGTAGCTAACATTACAGCTCAAAATAGAGAGATGACCATTACAAATATGGTTGCTTTCATACAAGGTAATGAGAACAGGATAAAAGAGGAGAAAACATTGCAGAAGGAGAAAGACAGGGAGTTTAACAAAAGAGCTAAGTCCTTAGGTCACTTCAGCCATTGGGAAGGTGGAGGTAAACAGTTCTTCAAGAATAGGTCATCTGGAACTACCCCATACACAGCTAGCGCCCCTGCCTCGAAGTCTCAGTTTGATAAAAAAAAAGGTCGAAATTTTAGAGCAGCAAGCTCACAGTCACATGTCAGCACGGACCACAGGGGCTTCGAACACCCTACTTGCAATACTTATGGTAAGAGGCACTTAGGGGTGTGTCATTCAGGTATGGATGGTTTCTTTGGGTGTGGTCATAAGGGTCATTTTTAAAAGGATTGCCCATCAGCAAGACAATGTGTTGGTGGTAAAGTAGCTCAGTCCACTAATTCAGCAGTAAATCGCAATTCTCAAGCTCAATCAGGGCGTGGTGTAGCTTAGTCTAGTAACACAGGCGGAGGTCCAAACTGCTTATATTCTTTAGCTGGTCGTCAAGATACAGAGGCCCGTATAGATGTCATCATAGGTATATTAAGGGTCTTCACTTTTGACGCTTATGCTCTTATGGATCCTGGATCCACCTTATCCTATGTAACCTCTTTTATTACTAAGAAATTTAGTATAGAACCAGAAAAGTTACATGAACCTTTTGAGGTATCCACTCCAGTTGGTGAGTCAGTCATAACTAGGAGAATTTATAGGGGTTGTCCAATTAAAGTTTATCACCGCATTACAGTAGCTGATCTAGTAGAGTTAGAAATGGTAGACTTTGATGTAATCATGGGTATGAACTGGTTGTCTTCATGTTATGCCACAGTGGGTTGTAGAACTAAAATTTTAACATTCAAATTTCCTAGTGAACCAGTCATAGAATGAAAGGGTGATGCAGTAGCACCCATGGGTAGGTTTATTTCCTATCTTAAAGCCAGCAAGATGATATCCAAGGGATATATTTACCATCTAGTTTGGGCTAGGGATTTAGATACCCAGACCCCAACTTTTCAGTCAGTACCAGCTGTCAAAGAGTTTCCAAATGTATTTCCTGAAGAGCTTCCCAGAGTTCCTCCCAATAGGGAGATTGAGCTCGGAATTGATCTGCATCTCAGCACTAAGCCTATATCTATTTCGTCGTACAGAATGGCTCCAGCAGAGTTAAGAGAACTAAAAATTCAGTTGAAAGATCTTTTAGATAAGGAATTTATTAGACTTGGTGTCTCACCATGGGGTGCACCAGTCTTGTTTGTTCAATAGAATGATGGGTTTTTGTGTATGTGCATCGACTATCTGCAGTTGAATAAGGTCACCACAAAAAATAAATATCCTCTCCCCAGAATCGATGATCTATTTGATCAACTTCAGGGCACCCAATGTTATTCTAAGATTGAGCTCAGACCAGGGTACAATCAGCTTAAGGTTAAAGAAGTTGATATTTTGAAAACCGCTTTCAAAACTCGTTATGGTCATTTCAATTTTTGTGTTATGTCATTTGAATTGACAAATTCCCCAAATGCTTTCATGGATCTTATGAAAAAGGTCTTCAAGACTTATCTCGATCTTTTCATCATTGTCTTCATTGATGACATCCTAGTCTATTCCAGTAGAGAGGCAGATCATGCATAACACCTTAGAATAGTGTAGCAGACACTTAAGGACTGCGAGCTCTATGCAAAAATTTCCAAGTGTGAATTTTGGCTTAAGTCTATAGCATTCTTAGTCCATGTGATTTCAGGAGAAGGCGTCCGAGTTAATTTTCAGAAAATAGATGCCATAAAGATTGGCCCAGACCCACTTCAGTTTTGGAGATAAGAAGTTTCTAGGGTCTGGCAGGCTATTACAGGTGTTTTGTGGGAGGGATTTCTTCTATATCAGCTCCATTGACTAGATTGACTTAGAAGAAGGTC
The DNA here is from genome assembly GCA_029783415.1 of Anisodus acutangulus. Classification (NCBI taxonomy): domain Eukaryota; kingdom Viridiplantae; phylum Streptophyta; class Magnoliopsida; order Solanales; family Solanaceae; genus Anisodus; species Anisodus acutangulus. Next base: position 50,255,556 of record CM056493.1, on the reverse strand, counting down.
AAATTTCAGTGGTCATATGCCTGTGAGAGTAGTTTCGAAGAATTGAAAGCAAGACTGACTTCTGCTCTAATGTTGACATTGCCAGAGGAAACTGAGAGGTTTGTAGTATATTGTGATACTTCAGGAGTTGGACTTGGATGTGTTCTAATGCATCATGGTAAGGTTATATGTTATAGTTTATGCCTCCAAACAGCTTAAGCCTCATGAAAAGAACTATCTGACTCATGATCTCGAATTAGCAGCAGTGATATTTGCGCTTAAAATATAGCGTCACTATTTGTATGGAGTTCACGTGGATATTTTCACAGATCACGAGAGCCTTCGGTATATTTTCAAACAGCGGGAATTGAATCTTAGGCAGAGAAAATGGCTCGAATTGATAAAGAATTATGACGTGGATGTTCTCTACTATCCTAGAAAAGCAAACGTGGTAGCCGATGCTCTTAGTCAGAAATCTATAGAGAGTTTAGCCCACGTAGGAAGGTAAGAGACCCATGACAAAAGAAAAATTATTGACTAACCAGTCTAAGAGTTTGACTTTTGGACTCCAAAGATGGTGGTGTGGTTGTTCCGAACAAGTCCTAATCCTCCTTAGTAGCCGAAGTGAAGGAGAAATAGTTTAGTGATCCCTACTTGTTGCAGCTGAAGGAGGGGATTCACAAGAATAAGACTACTGCTTTTGAAAAATGGGGAGATGATGGAACCTTGAGGTACCGAGGCCGGTTATGCGTACTAGATGTAGATCGATTCAAAGAGAGAATCATGGCAGAAGCACATAATTCTAGGTATTTTATTCACCCAGGTTCCACAAAGATGTATCATGATCTTAAGGAGATTTATTAGTTGAATGATATGAAGAGGAATGTGGCAGAGTTTATAGCCAATTATTCGAACTGTCAGCAGGTGAAAGTCGAGCACCGGAGGCTTGGTGGGTTGGATCAGAATATTGATATTACTGTTTGGAAATAGGAGATGATAAATATGGACTTCATAACATGTCTACCTCACTCAGCCCAAAGGCATGATTCAGTTGGGGTGATTTTAGACTAACTAAATCGACCCACTTCTTGTCAGTTAAGACCACAGATTCAGTAGAGGATTATACTAAGTTGTATATCCGAGAAATTGTCAGGCTTCATGGTACCCAATGTCCATTATTTCGGATCATGGTGTTCAATTCATAGCGCACTTTTAGAAGTCTTTTAAAAAGGGATTGGGTACCAAGGTAAATCTTAGCACAACTTTTCAACCTCAGATAGATGGTTAGGCAAATTGTACTATTCAGACCCTGGAGGATATATTGAGGGCATATGTTCTATATTTTAAAGGTAATTAAGATGATCATTTGCCTCTCATTGAATTTTCTTATAATAACAGTTATCATGCCAGTATCCAAATGGCACTGTTCGAAGCTCTGTATGGGCGAAGGTGTAGATATCCTATTAATTGGTTTAAAGTTGGTGAAGCAGCATTGGTAGGACCAGACTTGGTCCATCAGGCTATGGAGAAGGTCAAGGTGATTCAGAAGCGTTTTAAAATAACTAAGAGTCTCCAGAAGTCCTATTCAGATGTGAGGCGTATAAATTTGGAGTTTTAAGTTGATGATTTGGTTTTCTGAATGTCTCACCTATGAAAGGTGTCCATGAGATTTGGAAAGAAAGGAAAGCTTAGTCCCAAATATATTGGGCCATACAGGATTTTGAGGAGAGTTAGCCAAGTGGATTATGAACTTGAATTTCCATAAGACATAGTTGCGGTTCATCTAGTGTTCTATGTATCCATGTTGAGAAAGTGTGTAGAAGACCCATCGTTGGTTGTCCGTACCGACTCCTTCACATTTAAGGGTGGTTTGACCTATGAAGAGATTCCAGTGATTAGTTTAGACCGTTAGATTCGAAGTTGAGAACTAAGAAAGTAGTCTTAGTGAAAGTGTTGTAGAGAAGTTAGAATATTGAAGAGGCTACATGGGAAGCCGAAGAAGACATGAACTCCAGATATCCTCACTTATTTGAGGAACAAGCAGAAAATGTTGAAGGTAATTAACCTTTACATTCGTACCTACTATTCCGTTCAATTTCAGTTTAGTAATTCAGTTCAGTTCTCAATTTAGTATTCAACTCAGTATTAATGTGTTCATGACAGTTCAGTATTCTCATGTTTCCAACCAGTCACGCTTAAGGTCTAGTCTTATTCTTAATCATGACCCATTATTTGAGGATGAATGATCCCAAAGGGGAGATATTGTAACACCTCGTATCATTGAACTAAGAAATTTTCATGATTCAGGGACTTAAGACCCAATGCGAAGTGTTAGAATTAGAAATTTGATGAAAACAGTGTTCTTCAGTTTTACGCGCAGAATACGGGCCATAAAATGTTTTATTGGACGTAAAAGCTATCGTGAAACAAACCTCAGAATCCAAGTCACTATTAAGGCTTACAGTAGGAATCACTTGCCTTAAAAGTTTTACAGGATGTAAAGCCCACCGTAATTATTTTACGAAGCGTAAAAGTATGGGCCCAAGGCCACAGTCAGTATAGACTTGTGTTTGATATCCACTAGTCTCAGTCTAGAATACTCAGTACGTTAAAGCTCTAATTCTCATAATCAGTTCAGTACTTCATTTTCAGTATTTCATGTATAGTACCTCATGTTCATAACAATATATTATGTAATCCAGTATCATATTGAGCACCTGTATTATGTGCCTAAGTCCACAGTTATATATATTATGGGTCCAAGGCAAAATATTATACATGTATATATATATATATATATATATATATATATATATATATAACTGTGGCCTTGGGCCCATAATACATGTATAATTTTTGGCCTTGGGCGTAAGACCACAATTTACTATTTTAGTTAAACAAGTGATCTCCAGTTCAGTACATGAAGTGTTCTTGTTAATTTCTTCCTTGTTCAGTTATCAGTTATCAGTTATGAATTTCAATTTCAGATTTAATGTAGTAACTGCTTATTGATTTGGGTTTCCCTTTTTCTGAGAACCCCACCACTATTTATTTTTTTAGTTGCTTTACATACAATACAATTCAAATGTACTAATGTCCCTTTGCATGGGGTTTGCATATCACGGTGTAGGTGTTGAGTTTCAGGGAGACGGATCTGCTCAGTAGGATTGCTTCGATATCAACTGCTTGGTGAGCCCCTCTTATTGGGAGTGTCAGTTTATTATGTCATGATTTTATTATTTCAGTAGAGGTATGCCAGGGCCTTGTCCTAGTACACAAATTCAGTTAGACTCATGTCAGATGTTTCATATAATAGACTTGTCAGTATGTCATGTTAGTATTTTTTTAGACTTATGATACTTTCAGATATTTTTGCTATAACATAACAACTTATATTTAAGTATTCGGTTTGCATGTTTTTAATCATATCTATAGTATATTTTGATGCCCATGTTGATTTAGCACCCATGTGGTTCGCTCAGTCATATACGATCAGGCACCAAGTGTCGTGTTTCGCCCAGACCATGGTTCGGGGCGTGACCTACCTTCTCTCTTGACAATGATGATGAAGGTAAACCTGTTGATAAAATTAAGTATCGAAGTATGATTGAATCACTACTATATTTAACTACCAGTCGACCAGACATAATGTTCAGTGTATGTAGGTGTGCCAGATTTCATGCATCACCAAAAGAAGCTCACCTTACTACGGCTAAAAGAATTATTAGATATCTTATTGGAATAACTAATTATGGTTTATGGTATCCTGCTACTGACAATTTTGTACTTGAAGGATTTTCATATGCTGACTTTGCAGGTGACAATGATGACAGAAACATACTAGTGGAATATGTCAATTCCTTGGAAAATCTTTGATCTCTTGGCATAGTAAAAAACAAGGATCTGTCTCACTCTCAACTACTGAGGCAGAATACATTGTCATTGGTCAATGTCGTGCACAAATTATTTGGATGATGCGTCAACTAAGTGATTATGATTTATCTTTTAAACCTTTCAATATTTATTGTGATGATTCAAGTGCCATATGTTTATCAAAAAATCATGTGCATCACTCTAGGGCAAAGCATATAGACATCAAGCATCATTTCATTAGAGATCATGTGGTTAAGGGAAATATTAATATTTCTTTTGTGAATACTGATTCTCAACTTGCTGATGTATTTACTAAACTCCTGCTTAAAGAGCGTTTTTGCTCACATAGAAAATCTATAGGCTTAATTGCATATCCCTTGGAAAGTTGAAAAGATTTTTTGCCTTGTTTGTGACTTAGTATATTTGGTATATTTTTCAATTATTTATTTTCCTTAATTAAACCTACTTGGTATCCGCCTATGCTCTTCCCTCTCTATTAATCTCCCTTCACAATCCTCCAAGTGTCATCATTACATCGCCATTTCCATTTCTCTTTTGACGTTTGCTGTCAAACATCACACTGATTGCCTTCACCATAAAAGACTGTTCACTTTTCCTCCTAAACCTTTTATCTACCCTCACAAGCCATCTCTCCTCTACACTTACTTCATCACCATCTCACTCTCTTTCTAAAACTCTCTGTTACTCCCTTCTCCTCCACTCATGGCCAAATCTTCCAAGCAATCTTCAAACCCCACTCGCAAAAGGTCTCGTGGTAAGCCCAAAACTTCTCGCAAAATAGATCATCTTGTCAGTCTTGACTCTGATAACTCCATCCACTCCATCTCCTATCATGATATCTCCGACGGTGGAGTTCTTTTTGAGAAACAACTTGGTAAGTGTCCTATTTCTTCTGATGCATGTCCCGATTCCTCCAAATTCAAGCTAGACCCTGATTGGGTGACCTTTTCTAACACTCGCTTAAACTTTTAGGAAACCAAAAACTTCTATCTTTTTGTGTCTTTGTCAAATAAGTCTATGAATATTGATCGTGTTGTTGATTTAAACTTGCTTGAAACTCTTCACTGTTATATCAAATCATACTTTGATTTTCAAGGATGGGGTAGCATTTTTCATGGCCCCACTAAAGTCTATGAAAGCCTTGTCCGCATGTTTTACGCCAACCTTAGGTCCTTTCGCCCCAATGAACTTGAATCCATTGTCTTAGGTAAAATAATTTTTCTTGATTGTGCTATGTTTGATGCTCCATTTGATTATTCCTACTTTGGTTTCTCTGGTCCGTTTAGAAACTCCTGGCCCAAAAATTTTGAAGTCACTTATGAGCAAGCCAAAAAGGTTATTGATGAACCCCATACTGGATGTCTTCCAAATCAACTCACCCCGAATGAACTCTGTTTCACCACTAGAGTCCTGGCCCACATTGTGTCCACTACTATGTCCCCTAGCTATGGTTCTTTCTCCACTCTTACCGAATGTGATACTCTCATTACCTATTGTATTTTCACCAAGAAGAAGCTCAAACTCTCATCTCTTATCATCGACGCTATGATCGATGTCTCATCTGATTCTGCCTACCTTTCCTATGGCATGTTAATTATAAGACTTGTAGTTGACTATCGGGTGATTAAGTCGACTATAATTTAAGTAATGCAGAAAGTAACTTGTGTAAAGAAAATGACACACAATATTTTATACTGGTTCAGATCCAATATAGATCCTAGTCCAGTCCCCTGGGGTTGCAAGGGTGTTCTCTTAAGCTCTTTTAATGGTGATTGGGGACAAGTTTTTTTTTAATGGAGCTCTTATGCTACACTAAAACTCTCGTAATCTTTTTGATACTATGACTCACCAACTATACTATATATCTCCTCTTTTTTTCTTACACTATAAATCTCACATCATTACAATGTTTATGAAAAGTAGAGCTGAGAAGTTGAGAAGTTGAGATGAAAGTATATTTTTCTTCGTCTTGAGTTGAGTCTTTAAATAGTGTTGATACAACTCTTGAATAGAATGCAACCCAAGAGTGTGGATCCTTGAAAAAAGAAATTGGAGATCCTGTTTTCCAAGAATAAGGATAGAGCTTCATGATTGATTGCTTTCCATACGCAGTTTTGCAATCAATAGACTTTAGATATCTTTCTTCCTTTAATTAATTTTGGCTTGGTACTTTGATAGTCTTATTCCTTATAACTCGTACATCTTCTTTCCATACATGTCTTTGACCTAGAGTGCTTTAATGAATCTTGCTGGACTTCTACGAATCTTCTTTAACTACTGCATATCTTCTTTCCTTGTAGATAATATTTTCGTTGGTACTTAGGAGAATATTCTCCATATCTCCATGATGATTCATCTGATGTCGTCTTAGGATTTTGTATCTTTGGATGACACTTTGCTCCTTTTTCTTTTTTGACCTGTATAAAATATTTAGACATCATTAAAATTATTAAAATCTGCATTAACACCAATTTCTTCTATGAAGGAAATCATTTCCTCTGCATATATAATCCTAAACTAAAAGACTTCTGTTGTTATATAATTTATTACAGATATTATTTAGTTATATGTTTCATTTTACAAGAGATTCTTTTATGTTAAACCGCAGCAGATCAACAGTATAACGAGATTTTAACATTTTTATCCAGCCAACAAAAAACATTTTTACTTGACTAGACATAATAGATTGTATTCATTAATGGTGTGTACTCAATGTATATAAGTGTATACATTACAATAATAATAACAACAACAATACTCAATGTAATCCCATAAGTTGGGTATGGAAAGGGTATGATATACACATACCTTACCCCTACCACTGTGGGTAGAGAGGTTGTTTATGATAAACCTTTGGCTCAAAGAAGTGTAATAAAAGCATAATTGAAAGAAAAATAACGGCAGCAAAATAGCAAGATATACAGAGGAAATTGAGCAACAAGCTTAGTGAAAATTTAGGAATAAGATACTACGTGAATACTAAGTAATACTACTAAATAAGGAGAAGATGAGAAGCGGAGATTGACACCCTGCCTCTCCCACATAAAAGTACAAAAACAATCTTCTACGTACTACCATTCTATCCTAATTCTCGACTTTCATACCGTCCTATATAGGGTCATATCCTCAGTAAGCTGAAGATGTATCATGTCCTCAGTAAGCTGAAGATGTATCATGTCCTGTCTAATCATCTCCCCCCAATTCTTCTTCGACCTACCTCTACCTCTCCTAAAATCTACTATAGCCAACCTCTCATACCTCCTTACTAGTGCATCCTCACACCTCTTCTTCACATGTCCGAGCCATCTCAGCCTTATTTTCCTCATTTTATCCGCAACAAAGGTCACTCCTACCTTGTCTTGTATAACTTCATTCCTAATCTTATCTCTTCTAGTATGCCCACACATCCATCTAAGCATCCTCATTTTCACTGCCTTCATCTTTTGAATGTGTGTAATCTTGAAAGTATTCTTAGTCATCTCCCACCAGGTCTTAGCTTCATCGTATATACCCTTAATTTTCTTAATGTAAGCCACATGTACACATTCTAGACTCCAAACATATTCATAGAACCTCCCTAGGATCTTTATTAATTATGCACTAAAATAAGAGTATACATTAATTATATCTCACTTATGCAAACAAAATTTGTAACAGATGATTCTGTCACAAATTCTTGTTTTTGACAGATTTGTGTTAAAACTTCATTTTTATCAGAAATTTCTGACGAATGTGTGACATATTTTTATTTATATCACAAACTTGTGACGGAATTGTGATGGATTATTATTTTTCATCTCAGATTTGTGATAGATTAGTTAATTCTGCCACAAATCCGTCACAATTTTGTGAACTTGTATATCATAAATATATTATCAATTATATATATATATATATATATATATATATATATATTGTAATGTAAATTGTATAAGAAAATATATCACGATCCAAAATCTTATTGCGCCGTGAGGGAACCTACCCAAACCCTAAGTTAACCCGAACAAAAAGCAGTTTCACAAATTACAAATTAAAAGCAGAAACTATTTCATGTGTTCATAGTAAGCCATATACTCATAATAACTAATAATAAATAAGTAGTCTAAGTCATACAATCTCCCCAAAACCTGAAAGTCATGAGTATATAGAAACTAAATGCGAATATAAGTCTGATACTACTACAAAAGTTGTCGAAATAATGATAAAGATAGAAATGAAGTCTACTGCTGCGTAACAACAAACAACTCACCCAAAACTCCAAGCTATGCCTCAACAGTTGGTTGGATCTCGTTCCCTACTTGAATTTGGATCTGAACCTGCACGCAAAAAGGTACAACAAGTGTAGAATGAGTAAGAAAAATACGTGTACTCAGTAATACCGTTGACCGACCCTAAACTGATGTGATGACGAGGGTTGGTTCTTCCGATACTCACCTCCACACTTCATTAGTGATCAATTTTACAGTTTATAACACTTAAGAAGTCAAGAATAGAAAGTTCGCATCTAAATCAGGTCATAAATCATAAAATTTAAGTCTTTCCCAACTACAATCATAAAGCTTAAGTCTTTCCATTAAATCATATGAATGTATCATAAAACCAACATAATCAAATGAGAATGGTATGAATGCAAATAATATAAAATGCAATGGTCAATATGCACTAGATTTCACATGACCCTTGGAGGGCTCATGAGATCCATATACCTACCCGAAATGCCAGATCATCCAGATCACGTCAGGCATAAGCCAATAGGCTATAATATCATGTACTCACTCGAAATGTCAGGTCCTCCAAACCACATAAAGTATTAGCTAATAGGCTATTATATCATTATCACTCCAACCATGTACCATATCCAATCATGCCTCTTCAGACCATTACTCATGATACATTAATTTCATGACCATCAAAGCCCACATAATCAACAACCATACCAAGCTAGTAGATTTAACACTACCTCCAGTGCCTGAAGACTCACGTGCAATCTCCGTCACAAGATTATATCTTTTCCATTAATTATCAATATAATTACACCAGTACCCATACCAGTGCGTGTTCCCTCACGAGTACGGGACCCCAATTCCCCATTACGCTCTTTATTTACTTAAGTCAACACTAGCACTTCATAAATAGTTTAGTAAGTCTCAACTTGCCTCTAAATCCGAAGTCTGAAGAGTCAATCCGCAGTCTTCCCTCCTTTTGAGCCTCTGAATGATCCTAATATGTTCATATATGATATCTACATAAGAATACGAACTCGTAGACACCGATATTGTTATACAAAAGTTTCAAGTTCAAAAAGTCAATCTAAAATCTAACCCCGAGCCCCAAAGGTCTAAATTGTAATTTTGGCATAAATTCATCTTACCCATAGTCAAATAGTAAGAATCTTAAATATCGTGGGAATCTAATCATAATTAAGTCTCCCATTTGATAATTTATACTAACCCATTTCCATGGAAGAACCCTTGAAGAATTCACTTGAAATCACTTAACTCCGACCTCCCTTAGCTCAAAAAATTGATTTGAGAAGAATGAAGTTCGAAATGGGTATTTAATTTTGCCCATGTGCAATTGACCTTCGCAATCGCGAAGCCTGATAAGTTGACATTTACCAACTTATTTTTTTAATCTTACAATTTTGCTATGTTTATTGAGAAAATAATGCATTTAATATTGTTTACCTCCATTTTATAGATTTTATGTGATTTAGAAGTGATCGGGAAGAAATCAAGTGAAAACGAGGTAAAAAAAAGCCAAATTGAAGAAAATGGCTAAGAGTACAAAAAAACGGGCCAGAATTGAGATTCTGAAAATGGGGCTGCTTTGGTCATATTTTGAGTTGAGAAAATTGGGGAACTATAAAAACAAGACTTGGAGAAATAATTTTCATCTTTGGCAAAATACAATTCTTGGAGAGCTAGGGTTCATCAACCACACCATTCGAGGAGAATTGGAGTACTTTAATGAGAAAATTCTTAACTCTTTCTTCAATCCCTTGCTTTGTATTGAATATTTAAGTGTGTAGTATTTTATTTCTTTACTTGAATCTTGTTTATGGAAATATTCATTATTAAAGTTTGGTTTGAAACTCTTGTTTTGCTTATGTATTAAATAATTTTTATTTCTAATGAAGTGGATCTTTATTTATTTAATTAATCTTGTTCCTTAATGTTTCATAAGGGATTAGCCAACCCTACGACTCTCCCATAACTTCAATTTGAGCCCGGAAGAGGAAAATTAAATTGGGAAAGATTAACTAACAAGAATTTGGGGGTGTTAACCCTCATCTAATAACTTCATCCAAAAATAGGAAAGTCAACTTGAGATTCAATTGATTGTGCTTAATATCACACTCTAAATCTTGGAAGAGCTTAGAGTGAAATTCATTGATGTGGTTGAAAAAATTTCAATGAGATTTTAGAAATCATTATCTATTAACATAAACTCACTCTTAGTTTTTAATTTGTAAAATACATTTGATCATTACTTTCTTGCATCCATGCTTGTCCCCATTGATCACTTTACTTGCTTTCTAGGTTAGTTTATATTTCTGCATTAGTTATATTTTTTTTTTCAAAATCAATATATTATCAAGTGTTTGGCTTAGCTTAGAAAGTGATAATTGTTTACTTGCTTGATCGCCTAGTAAATTGTTCCCGGTGGGATTTGACCCCGACTCATAGTTGGGTAAATTCTATTGCATACGACCGTATACACCTTATCAATTGAGGAGTGAATTTGGACATTATCAAGTTCCACTAGCCGCGATCGTGAATCATGACCCGAACCCGGCCCACGAACCATTCAGCGCGATAGCGAAGAAGAAAACCAGCAACAGTTGAAACCAGAGGCTCAACTAAGTCTAAAATCACATTTTCGACCTAATGGAATCGACAAAACTTCAAAAAATCGCATTTACCCCTGATGTTGACTCTGGTTCAAACAAATTCATTCCCTTAACTTAGTAACAACATCAACATATCGAGTGTAATCCCACGAGTGGAGTCTGGGGAAGGTGGGTTGTATGCAGACCTTACCCTTACCTTGGGAGGTAGAGAGGTTATTTCCGATAGATTATCGCCTCAAAGATAAGCAAACAAAAGCAATACGAAAAAAGAAACAACAGATAATAACAGAAATCAGTCTGAGAAAAGAAACATTCTCTTAACTTAGAAACTTTCAATTTTTCTATTTTCGATCTGAAACTTGGCCTTGAGAACCGTGTCACCCATCCTTATAAGTCATAAATACCGAAATGAAACTATAAGAAGGATAATCTGGGGAAAATACGCGCAAAAGCTCAAAACGACCTGAAGGGTCATTACAAAATAAAATTAATGTTATTTTATATTTAACTTTGTTAGGCCGTTGTGTAATGTAAAAGACCCCTAAAATAAAATTATACAAAAAAATCTTGTAAAATTATTTTTTTATATTCAAATTATAATCGTTTATTTTATACAATTTCTTCTGAAAGAAATATCTTCTGCGGCTCCAAACATTTCAACTCTCAAGGTAGTTTCCTCAACTTGCTCTTCTTTTTTCTTGTTCTTCTTTCTTTGGTTCCCCCATACTTCCCAAATTCCAGCTGACAAAGTTGTCCTTCTTGTGGGAGATGGGGCTGTATACTTCCAACTTGTGTTTTTGAAATTAAATTAAAATTAATTAAGCCATCTAACTCACTAGTTGTCCATAGTACTTCTTCTGCATGATTATAGCAAATGGGCTGTCAATAGGCAAATTATTATTCTTGATTACACATGAATTTAGAATTATATATATATATATATATATATATATATATATATATATATATATATATATATATATATATATATACTATCACTGAGGACATGACCTTAGATAGGGGGTTATGGAGGACAAATATTAGGGTAGAAGGGTAGTAGGTAGTCCAGCGTAGTCCTACCTACACTTACAAACTGGTAGTTGTAGTGTTATTATTGTAGGCCATCTTAGTCTATCATACTAGTAAGCACAATATTGCTTTATAGTCCCATGTCGTTTGATTTATGATGCTATGTCTATTTTATTTATTTTATTTACCTGCATTAGTTATTGCTTCTTTTTCAGAATTCGCTATCATGGCATAGTCGTTTTGTTTGTCTTACTTTGCTTGTGCTTTGTCTTGAGCCGAAGGTCTCTCGGAAACAACCGTTCTACCTATCAAGATAGAAGTAAGGTCTGCGTACACTCTACCCTCTCCATATCCACGTTGTGGGATTTCACTGGGTATGTTGTTGTTATATATATATATATATATATGTATGTATTTCAGATTTAAAAGCATGAAATTTATGCTAAAATACGTCTTTAGTGAATTTTTCATATAAATATAGAATTTTTATCAAGTTATTGAGTTCTATCAAATTTGTAATTAATGTTATTAATCCGTCCATGTTTTCGATGCTTAAAACAAAAACTAATGCCAGTTCATCATCAATTATCGGATGGTAAAAAAAATTCTTGGTCCACTGGATTGTAATTAAATTAGAATTCAAGTCATAGCTAACTAATTTTTCTTTTTAATTAACATATTGGTAATAATTGGTTATTCTGTGCTTATTTTATTGATTCTTTAGTATAAGTGTCTTAATCCGTTTTCCTAATTCCTTTCTTCTTTCATTTTAACTGATACATAATTTTTCATTTTAACTGATACATAATTAACCAATTATAACTAAACTAAAAATTTGGTGAGAATGTTTGAACAATAAAACAAATTATTCATACAATTTACGAAGTACTCTACCAAGTAAGATGATGTAAAAAAATTCAATCACCTCATTTTTGGAAAACAAATTTATTTTGAAATATTTGACTGTTTATTTCTAAAAACAATCATGCATATATAACTTTTTTCAAATTATCCTAACTATTTCAATTAGAGAATTGTTAATTAAGAAAAAAAATTAAGAGGAGATAACCCGTAGCTTTTGACAAATTTTCTTATGATTAATGTTATTAAGGGTGTTTGACTAAGCATATAAGCTGGTCAAATTGACTTATAAACACTTTTTAGTGTATCTACTTGTTTGGTAAACAATAAAATGCTTATAAGCAAAAATCAGCCAAAAGTCATAAACTGGTCATTCCTAACTTATGATTTTAAGGCTTATAAACACTTTTGAATTGACCAAATATTTTACTATTTTATTTTTAATATTTTTTTTCTAATTCTCAAAATATCTTTCTGAAACAAAACTCGTAACTTACTTTTCACTGTCATTCCTTACTTTAATATTTTTATTTTTTGCAAAACTTTTAAGGGTATTTTAGTCATTCTAATAAAAGTACTGCTTATCAGTATTTTTTACCAAACACATCAACTGCTTATTAGCAATTTCAACACTTCTATTCATGTAACTGCTTATTTATATATTTAGTTTCAGTTAAAAATATTTTTAACACTTAAAGCTTATTAGCTATTGGCAATCAACTAATTCAAACGGACTCTAAATATCTTTCATAAGGAATGTAATCCTTTTTAAAAGACAGATAATATAGATCGAAATCAGTACCTACACTTAAAAGAGGGGGTGACAATTAAATTAAGGGTTAGAATTTACTTTCATGTCTTGGCTTCTTAATTTTCACTTATAAGAACTCTTAAGAAATATAAAAATAAACATTTAAGTAAATTACTACATTGGACGGTATTGTATGCATATTATATGAAAATATTTGAATTTCTCAAACAATGGAAAGTAAACTGAAATTAGTGAGTCCAAGATCAAAATCCAGCTATATCCTTGGGTTCTAAAAGAGTAATTTGTCAATAATCAATTAAGTAATAAAAAACTAAGCCCATGGAACGCTGGTAATTGTTTGACACAATTAAATTAATTTATTAGTCATAATACTCATCATTAAGGCTTAATAATATAAGAAATTTCTGAAGATGCTCGAATAATCGAATCTACATAGAATAAAACAAAAAATTTTGAAGAAAATCAGGATGTAATGTAATGTGGTCAAATAGATTTGTTGAATTTGAACATTTGGAGGACCAGATACACTGTAATCTTAAGTCATGAAAGATTAGTTTTTTCAAACAATTAGGGTCGGTTTTTATAATTTTCTAATACATTGGACTGTGGGAAAGTAAATATTATATTTTGTTAAGTTTAATATTGTAATAGCTATTAATCAAATCCAAATATGCGGGTGTTAGGGTGTAATCTGCATGAGATTATTTTCTTTGGCATTTATCCATTGACAAGATCAATGGAGATTTTGCTTTCAAGGTCTAAAGATATGATTTTACAGAAAATGTGGGATTATTAGAGCAAAAGGGAATCAAAAGAAGATTTTCTCATTTATTTATTGTGGTATATTATATTTTAGAACAAGGCGAAAGTAGAAAAAATAAAATTTTATGTGAGTAAAACGATGTTACATTTTAATGAAATCTTTGTTGGAGAATACAAAACAAATCAAATCAAATAAAATCAAATGAAATAATTTTGATTCGAGGACAATCAAATGGGGACAAGTTTCTATACAATTGGAGAGATTAAAACCAATGGAAAATCGTCAAATGTCCTTTAACATATTCCCTCCGTCTCAAATTATTTGTCATTTTTTTGTATTACATGCCCCTTAAAGAATATTAATTAGAGAGGGTATTTGACTATTTTTAACATTATTTATATCTATGTTATAATTTCTCTCCATTAAATGTTTATTCTATTTATGTGAAATCTCCATTAATAGAAAAATAATTAATTGTGACTTGAATTTTTAAAATGACAAATAATTTGAGATAACTATTTTTAATAACTACAAATAATTTAAAACAAAGTATTAAAAATGACTCTAAAATATCCTCCTCCCATCCTTTTATCTTTCCCAACATACCTGATAATAAATTGCTTAGATTTGGTTGAACAGAAATCAATTTGTATTTCTTTTCTTAACCTAAAACGTAATTCGCTAAGAGTAGAATTCTTTAAATCATCAATGCTTAAATGACAAAAGGTGCCTTCAGTTGTAAAAGAGAATAATTATAATATAGATTGTTAAATTGGGGATTTTTTATCTGTAATGACGAAATGCAAAAATAATGTTATCGCTTAGATATGTTACTTTAAAATGAATTTTGTGTTGGGTTGTGTTATGAATGGATGGAATCCTTTTGGGTTGAGTAAGAATTTTATATGGACGAATAATTAAGGTTATAAGTTTAATAAAAAATTAATTAAATATCAGATAATTGCTACTAAAAAGGGACTGAGGCAGGGTGATCCACTATCACTATACCTATTTGTGTTGGCCATGGAGTACTTGACCAGAATTGAAGAATTTACAGATGCACCCTACATAAATACCATCCTAGGTGTACTAAGTTGGAATTAATCCAACTTAGTTTTGTTGATGATCTACTAATGTTTAGTAAAGGTGATAACAATGCAGATCAACAGTTGTTTATCCAGAAATTTGAATTTTCTAGAGGTGAAATGCCTTTTAGGTATTTGGGTGACACACCTCTGTCGTCCAATATAAATCTTTGGTGGATAAAATTTTAGAAAGAATTCAGTTATGGACTGCCAGATTCCTCTCATATGATGTTCGAACTCAGTTAATCACATTTGTACTCTTTTCTGTTCAAATTTTCTGGTCTCAGGTCTTCTTATTGCCTAAAGTTTATCCATAAAACGGTACAGTTGAATTTGTATACGTGGTCAAGAATACGTGGATCTCAAGTGACACGTTAGGCAGAAATTCTAGATGAATTGTACTGAAAATAAAAAATAGCAAGACAAGATAAAGTAATGCTTAGCCTGAGCCTTATGACATCTTCTGGACAAAGTGACGGTAATTTGTATGAAAGCACAGAAATCAAGAGAATAACAATAAGTATTTTATAATTGCTAGAATCTGATGGGTTACAATGGAATGAAGTATCCTATTTATACATGAGCTACACGGGTACACAACCCACGAAATATGCCCTTATAAATACAGGAGAATGAATGTTGTAATAATTGGACAATCAATCTCTCAATAAATGTCATTAAAAAGTTGTTGAAAGTCGTATGACCGATTTTAGTAACAGTCGTCCGTTATGATGCAAACGAATCTTATCCTTCTTTATTACCGGTATCTGCCTTGCTTGTGACGCTCCTGGTACCATGCATACCAAACCAGTAACGCTGTCATCTGACATGGGTCTGACTCAGCATCATGCTCCACGTGTCGCACCATAATTCGTACATCCGTCTTATATGAATTTTGCCTTATACAGGTAGTCCCCGCACTTTCCAGTCGTGAATCTTGTGCAACCGGGAAGTGGATTTGACATAACCAATCGACGCTTCATGCATTGGCAGGAAATTTGAACCATAATGATTACAAAATCCGCCAAACGTCACATTCATTTACTGCTTCTGAAACGGAGGCCACTGTACCATCTCTCTGATCGACGTGAACTGTCGTAATGATGGTTCACGTCCTTTCACCTCCAAAAATGCTATATATTTTTGCCATAAATAGGAGGCCAAATCTTTCACATAAGGCAACCACATATTTCTCCGATTTCCTTAAGAACTTTTCCTTCTTTCTTTTAAACTTTTCCAACAATGTCTTCTACTCAATCTTCTCCTTCCCACTCTTCTGAAGGTAATGACAACCCTTCCAGTCGTCGCCATGGGAAAGAACCCATTTCCCCTACAACCTAGAAAGTTGATTTGCACTATATTGCTACCGAAATCCTCCCTTCAAGTAGGGATGAGCGGGTCCAGGTACCCTCACTTTTTTGAATTACCCGGACCCTACCCAGTAAAAGATCGGTTCCTAAATTTACTATCCGGAACCTACCCGTAGCAATCATTACCCGGAACCTACCCGGACCCTGCAGTTTCGGGTAGGTTCCCGGATACCCTATAAATTTTTGTGTTGCTTAAAGAGATATATCTGATTATCACAGGCAGTAGCCTCATCCGAAATAAAATAAAATAAAGTTCAAATAAACAAAAATAAATGTTCCAAGACAAAACTGATTCATTATATGAAAGAAAACACAAGACCAAAGATATATCTGATATTGATTCATTCATTACAAAACTTCAAATAAACATAAACAAAAATACATCTTCTAAAGAAACAAGAGATGCTAAAAAAAAAATTAAATAAACGCCCATAAATGCCACACGTCCACTAACTTGCATACTAATCCGACATTATGTCTTCCGTGACACAACTAAGCTCTACAAAAATAAAATGGAACTATTTTTATAATGGAATTAAAAAAGTAAAAATATTTAATAATTCATAGGTTCTGGGTCCGGGTACCCTGTCTCTATTTACCGGAACCGGACCCGACATTGATCGGTTTCTAATTTTACTACCCGGAACCTACCCGTTAGTGTCGGTTCCGGTCGGGTATCTGGGTACCCTGTCTCGTGCTCACCCCTACCTTCAAGCATCGATTTTTATTTCTTATCTCATCTTTTCTTCATCTATTGACCCTAAAGAGGGTAGGATATAGACGGTATTTTATTCAAGTTATTTTCAAAATTCATCAAATAACAAACATGTAGTATGAAATCGATTATCATTATTTAAAAAATCATTTTTTTAGTTTATGTGACTATAACCTTCATCCAATATTAACATCATATCTACATAGACTACACTTATCATGATTAATTAGAAACACATAGTTCAGAAATCATACCTTTTTGCAGAATCTTAGATCATTGGAAATACTCGACCCACCCTAGCACTGATTTCCCTTTTTTCTCCACTGAATTTACGGGATTAATGGCCTAGATGTTTGGGAGTTATTCGACAGACTCTTTCTAAAATTTTGTTTTAAGATAAGGTTTGTGAACTAATATGATTCTAAGTATAATTTATTTAAGTGGTCTTCTCTAAGAAAAATCAACAAAGATGTCTCTACAAATTGACGTTTGAGCAAAAAATCAAAATACATGACAGATAAGAAAAGGATAGCTGCAACAATTTTTGACAAAGATGCAATAGGACAAACATTGTTTGTGCAATCATGACAGACAAAATATATCAATGTACTTTACGACTTTTTCGGTGTAATACTGTAGAAATAGTATAGGCGCCATACTACTGTAGCAATAATGTAATCAACTGTAGCAACAATATCGAGGTTATCTATATATAGAGCCTCTTGTAAACATTGTAAGGACATTAAAAAATCTTCAATAAAAATCTTTCTTTGATAAACTTCAATGTCCAGCTAAAAACTCTCTTAGTCTATAGTCTTTTACCAAGAATAATATCATATCCTTAGAGAAAACCACTTAAATAAATTATACTTAGAGCCATATTAGTTCACAAACCTTATCTTAAGATAGAATTTTCGAAATAGTCTGTCGAATAACTCCCAAGCATCTAGGCCATTAATCCCATAAATTCAGTGGAGAAAGAAGGGAAATCAGTACATGGGTGGGTCGAGTATATCCAGTGATCTAAGATTCTGCAAAAAGGTATGATTTCTGAACTATGTGTTTCTAATTATAATCATGATAAGTATAGTCTTTGTAGATATGGTGTTAATATTGGATGAAGGTTATAGACACATTAACTAAAAAATGATTTTTTATCTAATGATAATTGCTTCCATACTACATGTTTGTTATTTGATGAATTTTGAAAATAACTTGAATAAAATACCGTCTATATCCTACCCTCTTTAGGGTCAATAGATGAAGAAAATGTCAGAGAAGAAATTGGTATCAAAGCTAGAAAATAGGATAAAATTAAGATGAAGAGACATCCGTCATTTGAATAAATTAATAGATTAATAAAAAAAATGGTTATGTAAAGAATTAAGACACTTCTTAATAGAAAGAAGAAATCAAAACGAAAAAAATAATAAAATATCAAAATGAATTATTATTATTAAAAAGATCAGAACACATGATGAATAATGTTACAAGAACATATAGAGAACTAATAAATTTACACAGAGAAATAAATATACAAGATCATTTTATAGCAGTTATAAACACAGACTTATGGATGACTACAAGTCACTATGGATGAAAACCAATTAAGACAACTTGAAAAGATAACTGAAAAAATGTTTACATATAATAGAGATATAAACCAACATATAGTAAGATGCAGAATGAGTATAGACCTTATAAAAGAAAGAATTCAACGTTTACAAAAATATTTCCAATAAATATGTGAACAGGAAAATACTATTACAACCCTAAGAATTATGTTAGCATTAAAAGATGCAAGATTAAGGCAAAAAGATGAAGAGAATAGGAAGCTGAGAGAAGAAAAAATGAGAGATTTATTCAGAAGAGATAATGAAATAAAAGACCAAAAAGATGTTATAGTAGAACATTATAAGTATATTGACAAGTTAATTAATGGATAAAGGAAACGAAATAGTAGATAACTCAAATGAAACATATTACCAGATGAATGCATATGAAGGAAGAATAACACAAATTTAAGCTTTAAACCAGAAATATATCAAAAAATACAGGATGAAAATGAAGAATTATCAATTAAAAAATATTTAAAACTAAGTGGTTTGAAAGAAACAAAGAAGTAAGATATACAACACAAAAACTTGAAAATATATTAGACACAACTAGTATTAATGGAAGAGCAAAAATAAGTTAACTAAATGATGAAATAATAAAAAGAGAATTAGTAAAATTATCTACTAAAGAAGCTAAAAAGTACATAAATATATACTTTGGAGGAGTAGAATTTACTATAAAAGCATATTTTCATAAAAATATAGATACACCTATACAAATATACATATTAGATTATAGAATATTAGAAAATTTACAAGACACTTTGATATCAGTAATAAAAGGAAATTTAATATATCAAAAACTGAAATTTACAGAATAACCAGATTTTAGTATTTCATTAAAAGATGAACATAAAGACTTAGCTTTAACATTATATTATAAACTAGATGGAATAAAGATGCTACCAGGTAGTAAAGTGATAAGCATAGAAACAAAAATAATACATGCCTTAACAAGAAATCATCATGTAAAGTAACAACATGAAATGAATATTTTAGTACTAAAATGTATTAAGATATATTAGAACAAATAGAACACAAAGAAAATGCTAAGATAACCATACCAGAAGAAATACATATGGATTTTAGTGCAAGAACCATAACACCATCACAAAAGTTATGACCACAAATAGAGGGATCTAAACTAATAATTAAAAAAGAACCAATAATATCAAGACAAAATAGTTTAATATTTAGACAACCAAGAACATTAGATCTGATAAACATACCCAGTAATAGATTGAGAATCAATGTAATAATATTCAATGGAGTAATAACAACTGATTGCATAGCTGAAATAAATACGTGAGCTATTAAGAGTTTTATACATATAAGAAAGATTAACGAAAAAGATTGTAACTTAATAGAACCACAAACTTGTAACTATCCTGTAAATGGAAGAGAAATAATAATAACCTAAAATTCAAAATCCAAGATTTAGAATATAAAATAAATATAGGAGTAATTGAATATGATAGTTTCAATGAACTATTACTACGAAGTGACTTCTTAACTATGATAAATTACAGAATTAATAATGAAGGAATTGAAATACTTGATCAAGAAAAAACAAGATTCGTTAATAAAATATGAATATCCAAGAAAAATAAGAAAGAAAAAACAAAAATTGAAAATAATAAAAACAGTTTTATTAGAGAAAATAATATCCCAACTTAAATATCTAGAATACAGTGCAAAGAAATGAAATTAGAAAATAATAAAAAACAATTAGAGCAATACAATAAATTTGATAAAATATGAATAGACATGGGAAATGGATGGAAGAAAATGATAAATAACCCTGAGTAACTTTAATGAGAAAATTGATGCAATACGGAATGAAATAATAGTAAAATAACAGATAAAAAATATCCTAATAATAATGGATGAAATAAGAGAAAATCAAACACAAATGCAACAATTAATAAGAGAGGAATTGACAAAATTATGAAATGTATCTGAAGTGTCAACGTTCAAAATAATATTAGAACAACTTAACATATTAGTAGCACATATAAATAAAGAAAAACAAGAAGACGAACCTAGTACAAGTCAAGAAAGAGTAGTTGAAAAATTGACTGATACTACAACTAAACAACCAGAATTAGTACCAATCGATTCATGGAAAAGAAGTAAAGAACTCATAATGATAGATATTAGTCAAATGAAACCTGACTTATCAGAATCAATAGGAAAAACATTAGATAACCTAGCAATATTACATAAAAAGGACAATTTTAATGGAAAATCAAGAACATAGTGTAATTACATTTCTTTAAAATCATGGAATAGATATAATAGAAAAATAAAGGTACAAATATGAACCAATAAGAAAGAAATACTTTAAAAATACACCAAGTAACAATAATGATCCAAAAGGTGAAAATATATATATTTAACTGACATAGAAAAAATTGAATACTTATACCTAAAAGTAGAAAAACAAGAACAACAAATATCAGAATTACAAAAAGAAAATACAAAATTAAAATCACATAATAATGAAGAATGACTGAGTAAATATAAAAAATACAAACATAAGTTTAAGAATACAAAGAAAATACTAAAAGAAACAAAGATAGAAATAAAACAAATGAAAGATGAATTCAATCAAATCAAACAGGAAATGGAAGAATTAAAAGAATAGTTACATGTTCTAAAATCACAAATGACAAGGTTGAAAGGGAAAAGAAGGTAAAGAAAATATATAAAACGAGTGATGAAAGTACTACTAGTAATAAAAAAAAACTGATAGTAATAGAGATAAAGATAGTAATATTGATAAAGAGACTACTAATCTTATAAGAAAAAAGAATTAGCAACCAAGAAACACACGTAGCAAAATTTATAGAAAAAGTAGATGATGAAGAAAACTCAGAAATAGCAAAAGAAAATAATCAAATAATAGAAGCTTTAAAAATATTGAAAAGTGTAAATGCAATTATAGAAGAAGAACCCGAAAATGATGTAGAAGATGAATTTAACAGACCTATAGAAATAGAAATAGAAACAGATGATATAGTAAATGAAGATACTAATGATTATCCTGAAGAAGAATTAATAGAACATAATTTAGAAATAATAACAAGACGACATCCTAAAATACCAGAACATATACCAGTAGGGCAACAAGCTGAATTTAAAGAATTTGTAGGATCAATGTCACAAGGTGTAAACCTTAATGGATACTTCCTAGATTTAGATAATGTTTATGATGAACAAGAGATAGGTAGAAGAATAAATGATTGGAATCTCAGAATGTACATAGCATTAATGAATTTTACACATACTGATAATTTATATTATATTTATAATTTAATATCTAAAATGTTAATTGGAAAAGTAGCATTTTGGATACAATTTATTACATATCAATTAAGATCATAAGTGATTAGTCATGCAAGAGACTGGAAATCTATGTTAATGATATTTGACATCGTACTAAAAAGAGAATTTTTAGCAGAAAAATGGTTAGTAGCACGACAAAATGTGTTTGCAGAAAGAAAAATTGAAATAATAATGAATCTAAATAACATGAAATGCTGTAAAATTAATAAATTACCAGAGTATACGATAAGTTTTAGAAAATTATTTTTTGAAGCAAGATTTTTACAACAAGGATGTTTAATATACCAACAATTTTATTATGATCATTTACCAACACCATATAACAGTGAAGTATCTAAGGAATATAACAAATTAGAACCAAGGAAAAATATGTTAGGAGAAAGGATAAGAGTACTAAGAGCATACTTAATGAGAAAATGTGAAGAATATAGAATGCAACAAAAAGTTAAAAAAGATAAGAAACAAGGATTGAGAGAAATATGTGGATTCACAGAACGAAGATTAGTATTTGGATGTGATGATAAAAGAAAAGAAAAAAGAAATATAGAAAAGATAGACATAAAAAGAAAAGATATCAAAGATACAATAGAAATAATAAACCATATTACAAACCGTATAGGAAAAAGAAGTTTAAAAAATATAGAAATACTCCTGAAACTAGAAAAAGATTTAAACATAAAAGAAATTTATAAATAGAAAGTATATACCTTTAGAAAAAAAACCCAAATAATGTAAATGTTGAAATTGTAATGAAAAAGGACACTATGCTAATAAATGTCCAAAACTAAAGAAAAATGTGTAAAATATATAAACACAACACAATTTATTATGAATCTAGAACAAATAAAAGAAAATAATAATGAATAGTATAAATACAAAGACTTTTATATTAACCAAACTGAAGAAGAAAGTGGAACAAAACTAAGAAATATTAAATTATTAACCAAACCTCATATAGTGAAGATAGTTCAGATTAAAATGGAATTACACGAAGATGTAAGAAAGTTGAAAGAAGAAAAAACCTATTGGATACAATGTGAAAGAAATTATGATTATAAACTCAACAGCCACTAATTAAACAGAATACAAATATTATCATGATAGATATAAAAAAGTAGTTAAAAATTATAACAGACTAAAAGAAAGAGAATTAGAAATTATAAAGCGGGATATCCAAAACTGTACAACTTAATTAAATGGTAGCAATCTATATTGAAGTTCATATAGAATACAAACCTAATAAAATGATAAAACAAAAAATATTTGTAGACAACGGAGCAGATATATGGCTAGCAAAGAAAGAAATATTAGAATCACATAGATGAAAAAAATCTAAAACACATAGAATAAGAGTAACAAGATTCAATGAACATATGAAAGAGTTAGATATAATAGCAGAAAATATGAGAATAATATTAGATAAAACAATATTTAAATTACCAATAATATATCAAGACGATAACATGAGACAAAAAGTATTACTAGAAAATAATTTCTTAGATTTCTTTAAAACACAAGTCATAAATAATAATACCCTAAGTCTACAAACGCCTTGTAATAAATGGATAATACTAAAAAGAATATTATCAATACAGACATTACGATTGTGTAATATAAGATCAGATAAGAATAATAACCTACAACTATTAAAATAAAGATATCTTAATATATTAAAAATGAATTTTGGAGAAAACTCAATGCTGGGAAAAATAAAAAATATATGCTGAAATCAAGTTAATAAATCCCAATGATAAAATTAGATCTAAACCTATTAGATACATTCCCACAGATCAGAAACAATTTAAAACCCAGATAAAAGAATTATTAGAGTTAAAAATAATACAAGAAAATAAAATCTCACATAGTATCCCAGCCTTTTTGGTAAGAAAACATAGTGAACAAAAGAGAGGAAAGGCTAGGATGGTAATTTATTATAGAGAATTAAATAAAAAGACAATATTTGATGGATATTTTTTACCATACAAAAGAAACCTTATTAACATATTAGGAGGAAAGAAATGGTTTAGTAAATTTGATTGTAAAAATGGATTTTGGCAAATTTGATTAACAAATGGATCAAAACCTTTAACATCCTTTAGTGCCCCTCAAGGACACTATGAATGGAATGTACTACTGTTTGGATTAAAAAATACACCACAAATATTTCAAAGAAGACTGGACCAAGTGTTCAAAAGATTAACAGAATTTTGTATAGTATATGTTGATAACATATTAATATATAGTGACAATTTGGAAAATCATATAAAACATCTAAAAGAATTTATAAAAACTGTGAGACAGCATTAAATATTATTATCTGAAAAGAAATCTGAAATTTTCAAAGATCATATCGAATATTTAGGATATATTATAGATAAAGAAGGATTACAATTGCAAGAACATGTTGTAATAAAAATAAAGAATTTTAAAGATAAATTAGAAAATAAAAAAGAAGTATAACAATTTCTACGAGTAGTAAATTATGCTTCAGACCATATAAAAAGATTTACCACTTTTAAGTAAACCATTTCAAGAATTAACTAGAAAAAATATAACATTTGAATGGGCAGAAGAACATCGTATAACTTTAGTAAAGATGTCTGCAATTTGATATCTGGACAAAACATATAAGATGAGTTCTTGTCCACGAGCTACCTTTTCGCGAATAAAATGGATATCCATCTCAATATGTTTAGTGCGCTGGTGTTGAACCGGATTCCCAGAAAGATATACGACACTAATATTATCACAATATAACAAGGCAGCTTTTTGAATGGGAAAGTGAAGCTCGAAGAGAAGATTACGTAACCAACATGATTCAGAAACCACATTAGCTACCCCACGATACTCGGCCTCTACACTGGAGCGTGATAAGGTAGCCTATCGTTTGGCAGACCACGAGACCAAGTTATCACCAAGAAACATGCAATAACCAGATGTGGAGCGTCGGGTATCTGGACAGCCACCCCAATCAGCATCGGTATATGAGACAAGTGTAGAGGCCGATGATGGATATAGATGCAAGCCATAGTCAAGTGTCCCCTGGATGTATCTGATAATGCGTTTGAGCGCATTCATATGCTCCACCCTAGGATCAGGCATAAACAAACACACCTGCTGTATGACATATGTAATATCCGGTCTCGTGAAAGTAAGTTACTGAAGAGCTCCAGCAAGACTACGATAGTGAGTGGGATCCTCGTAAGGTGAGTCAGCCGCAACACCCAACTTGGGCTTAGTATCAACGGGAGAGGAAGTATACTTACACGAGGACATACCATCCATGTCAATAATCTCAGCGGCATACTTCCGTTGGGACAAGAATAATCCACCTGCATGACGAGAGACAACAATCCCTAAAAAATAACTCAAGGGCCCCAGTCTTTCATAGCAAACTCAGAACTGAGCATGGTCATGATAGACTTGCACAAAGTATCAGTAGAGGTAGTCAAGATAATATCATCCACATATAATAGAATATAAGCCAAGGAAGTACCACGACGATATATGAACAATGAATTATCAGACCTGCTGTGTGAAAATCTAATAGATGAAACATAGTCTAAAAATGATGAAAATTGTAAATTGTATATATACTCTTTCATTAATGAAAATAATCAGGGAATTATTTCTTTCATAATATCAGAAGTCTAGGTTCACCAAAATTCTATCGACTTTTTTTGTCCGCTGCCTCATTTTCCGAGCTTCTCTCTTGGAATCTGTGCCCTACTTACCTCCTCTCCTCCCAAATTTTTCTTCCGAATCCCTTATTCACCTATTGTTCTTTCGTTATGTCTACGTCAAAGAACACATTCCATCTTGCCCTTGTAGTTTCAAACATCAAAAACCACATCCCTATTGTTCTTGAGATGGAAAACGTCCAATATGCGATGTGGGCAGAGCTTTTCAAGATTCATGCCCGTTCGCATCAAGTTCTTCATAATATCATTCCCTCAACCACAGGTAAAAAGCCTGCCCCAGAAGTTAACCTGAAATTATGGACTACTCTTGATGCTACCATTTTACAGTGGATTTATTCCACTATCTCTACGGACCTCTTGCAAACAATTCTTGAACCCGATGCTACGGCGATGGAAAATTGGAATAGGTTGTGTGACATATTCCAAGATAGCAAAAACTCCCGTGC
Organism: Anisodus acutangulus; assembly: GCA_029783415.1. Lineage (NCBI taxonomy): Eukaryota > Viridiplantae > Streptophyta > Magnoliopsida > Solanales > Solanaceae > Anisodus > Anisodus acutangulus. Next base: position 50,229,124 of record CM056493.1, on the reverse strand, counting down.
TGTTACTCTTGAGCAAGAATTTTCTCATGTTAACATGGAGGATTTTCTGAACGTCTTTAGCCTATTGCAAAAGGCTGAAAGAGTTGGCGGACCAACTCTGCAACGTTGGTGCGCTCGTTAGCAATAATCATCTTGTTCTCTAGATGGTTGCTGGCCTATCCGAGGCTTATAGTGGCATTGGCACTCTCATTCGTCAAAGTGATCCACTCCCACTGTTCTATCAAGCACGGTCCATGCTTACGTTGGAAGAAGCTGGCTTGGCTAAAAAGGTGGTTACTAGTGCAATCCAGTCGTCATGATGATGACATCCAATGCTACTCCATCCTTTTCCAAAATCTTCGGCCAAAATCGCAACAACAGTGGAGGAAAAAAATGGTAAAAATCAGAACGGGGCAATGGGCCGCAAACCAACTGGCTGCAGCCCTGGGGTCCGTGCCCCTGAAACTGGGCCAGCGGTTCTTGGCTTAACGTCCCCTATTACCCGCATTCGGCCTATCCGAGAAACTAGGCCCAATTTCCCAACAGACCCAGTTTTCTGGCCCCGTAGTTTAGTCCGCGATAAGTTTTTGGGTTGGGGCAGCCAACAGGTGTGCTTGGGCCTCGGCCTGCCCAGGCCCATCATGCAGCAGGCCCCATACCGACGGATATTGAAGTAGTGATGCACACACTTGGATTGACTCCTCCGAATAATAATTGGTACATGGACATCGGTACTACTTCCCATATGACATCCGACTCAGGTACCATCTAGTCTTATTATAATTTGAACAACAATCGTGGTATTATTATTGGTAATGGTCATTCGATTCCAATTCATAGTCACAGTAGTGCAGTTTTACCCCACTCCTCATCCGCCTCTTGTCTTGAAAAATACCCTTCATTCCCTTAACTTAATTAAAAATTTGGTGTATGTTCGCAAATTCACAACTGATAATTGAGTTTCTATTAATTTTGATCGTTTTGGGTTTTCTGTGAAGGATTTCAAAACGGAGATACCTCTTATGAGATGTAACAGTAGGGGAGATCTTTATCCAATCACCACCGTCAATTCCGTCACTCTAGTTTTATTTTGCTGCTTTTGCCCCTTCTTTGTGGCATGTACGTTTGGGTCATCCAGGGTCGTCAATAATAAAAACAATTTTATTCATTGTAAGGGTACGAGTAGTACTCCAATTTGTCATTCCTGTCCTTAGGAAAACATGTTAGATTACCTTTTGTAGCCTCAACTTCTCATACTTTAATGACATTTGATATTATTCATAGCGATTTATGGACATCTCCCATTTTACGTTCTGTGGGCCATCGTTATTATGTTTTATTTTTGGATAATTATTCTATTTTTTATGGACCTTTCCATTAGAAAAAATATCACAATTTTTTTCACATTCTTAAAATTTAGAGCATTCGTCCGCACTCATTATTAACGGAAAATAAAAAATATTCAATGTGATAATGTCAAAGAATATGATAATGGGTTGTTTCGGGATTTTTGTGACACTAATGACATAGTTTTTCATTTCTCTTGTCCTCATACTTTGTCACAGAATGGGAAAGCCGAACGAAAAATTCGTACCATTAATAATATTATTCGCACTTTATTGGTCCATGCTTCCGTACCTCCTTCTTTTGGCATCATGCTCTACAAATAGCTACTTACCTTCTTAACATACTACCTACCAAAGGTTTGACATATTCCTCCCCTCTTCAAATCTTATATAATAAGACTCTTTCATATTCACATTTTAGGGTCTTTGGTGCTTATGTTATACGCTTTTCCCGTCAACTACTATTCACAAATGTCAAGCCCGGTCTACCGCTTGTATATTTTTGGGTTATCCATCTAATCATCGTGGTTACAAATATTTTTATTTATCCTCATATAAAATTATCATTAGTCGCCATGTTATTTTTTATGAAACCCAATTTCCGTTTTCTAAAGTGAGTAATCATGTACCTAGTTCGTATACTTTTTTAGATGACGAGGTCTCCCCGTATCTTATCCACCATTTATTGGCTGTTTCCACTTTTAAACTCCGCCATGGCCCATCACTTTGGACCTCTTTTGCCACCTCCCACTGTTTCCAGTAGAGTTTCTGCCCCGGTATCGACAGTTGGGCCAGTTACCCAGCCCAATCCCGACACTGTTCTAGCTTCAGTTTCTGCTTCTGCCTCGGCTACTGTTTCCAATGCTTCTGCCTCGGCTCCTGTCTCCCATCCGAGTTCCTCCCAAAATCCACCTCATTCACAACCGAGTCATAGACCGGTCACTCGTAGTCAACAGGTATTTTTAAACTAAAAAGACATTTTAATCTAAATTCTAATGTTCTTAAATCCCCCCTACCCTGTAACCCCGTGTCTTCATTAAATAACCCGAATTGAAAATTGGTTATGCACGACGAATATAATGCTCTTATTGAAAATAAGACGTGGGAGTTGGAACAAAAATTTACGTGGATTTTCATTTCTATTCATGTGCCTAGTTCTATTCGTGAATATGCACGATGAATAATATTAACTCAGTTTTAGAACCCTCGTCCTTCGTGCTGGAACGAAAATTTACGAGTGCATCCGCCTCTATATTTTCCTCCTGGGGTATATGTACCGCCGTCCATTCTTAGAAATAGGATAACAACTTGAAAGCCCTTTTAAGGTATCTCAACATACACTCTTATTTGGCCTCAAACACTCCATGGACATGGTTTACTTCCAGCAACGAGTCACATTTGACTTTGATGATCTACAAACCTAGACCCCAGGATAGTTCTAAACCTGCAATCAAAGCCTCATACTCTGCTTCATTGTTTGTCAATGGAATAATATATATTTCTTGTCTCAAAACTTCACCGGTGGGAGTTCGTAATACAACACCTAAGCCGGTCCCCTTGACGTTGGAGGCACCATCTGTAAAAAGTGTCCAGACCCCAGGTGTAGTCCCCGAGACTAGGATAACCTCATTTTTTGCTTGTGGGGTTACTCCCGGACTGAAATCGGCCACAAAGTCTACAAGGACCTGCGACTTTATTATAGTCCGAGGTCTATATTCAATGTTATATTCACTTAATTCTACAGCCCATTTAGCCAAGCGCCCGGACAGTTCGGCCTTATGCAACACATTTTTTAGAGGAAAAGTTGTTACTACGATAATTGGGTGGCATTGAAAATAAGGTCGAAGATTTCTCAATGACATTACTAAGGCAAAAGCCAATATTTCAAATAATGGGTACCATGTCTCAGCCCCTAACATTACTCTACTTACATAATAAATAGGAAATTATGTACCTTTTTCCTCCCAACCCAGTACTGCACTTACCGCTACCTCCGAGACTGCCAAGTATATAAGTAATTGCTCTTTGTCTTTTGGATTTGACATGAGCGGAGGACTGGATAGTAAGTGTTCAGGTCCTCAAGGCTTGATGGCACATTCTAAACTTGTTCCCCTTTTAAGGTACTACAACTATGTTTGCTAGCCAGTTTGGGTATTTTACCTCTTGAATTGATCCTATATTGAGTAGTCTGGCTATCTCTTCTTTAATAAACCTATTGCAGAGTTCGGCTATCGGCCATTTTTTCTATTGTACCAGAGGTAAACTAAGATCCAGGCCCAACTTATGAGTTGTGACTTCTAGAGGAATGTATGTCATATCTTCATGAGACCATGCAAAACAATCAATGTTAGATATAAGATACTTAAAGATTAGATCCTTGAGCCTCGGGGTTAATCTAGTGCCCAGGTATACCTTTCTATCGGGAGTTTCTGGATGTAGTGCGATCTGCTCCAATTTCTCCACAGTGGACTTGGTGGAATCTGATTCATTCGGTACCTGAAAGTATCGGTGTACTTGATACCGATCTGAAAATTCCTCTTCTGGATAGGCCATTACTGATTCTACCAGTGGAACCTGGTGAACCTCTTCTGGTACCGGCTCCGCTTCCTATAATTGCTATTTAGGACCTGCTTCCACCTCCGGTTCATCTATGATGTATATCTGCATGACAGCGGGATGTTTACCTTGAATTTATTGAATCCCTTTCGGTGTAGGAAATTTCACCAACTGATGCAATGTTGATGGGACCACCTTCATGTCATGTATCCACAGTCTCCCGAATATTGCATTATACCTCATGTACCCATCGAGGACATAAAATTTTGTCATCTTAATAACCCCCATTGCATCTACCAGTAGGTCCACTTCCCCCTTTGTAGTCTCACTTGACAGGTTGAAACCTGAAAGGGTTATGGCAGTCGGAACTATCTTGTCCGCCATATTCATTTCTTCTACAACCTTCAACCTAATGATGTTAGCTGAGCTTTCGGGATCTATTAGAACTCTTTTCACCTGGAAGCAGTTGATAGGCACCGTGATCACCAGTGCATCATTGTGGGAAAGATTACACCGGCAGTGTCTTCTTCATTAAACATGATAGTATGATCGTCAGGTATCTCCCAGAACCTCTTTTCCCGGGTCACATAATTTTTTGCCTTTTTAGCCACCGAGAAAGACTTGGCAGCAATCATTGATCCACCATATATCATGATTATGACATGAGTTTGAGTAGCTGGATTAGGTTTACCTTTTGTGGGTGGTCCCCGCTCAGAGTTGTTCCGAGATATCTTGCTCAAATATTCCCGAAGGTGGCCCCTATTTAGCATTCTTGCCAACTCTTCGCGTAGATGTCTACAATCCAAAGTTTCATCCCCGTGAGTGCCATGGAAATCACACCAGATGACTGATCTCTTTTACTCGGATCAAACTGCAGTGGTTTCAGTGGTCGAGATGTCGAATGAGTTCTTAAAACTGCCATCATTGGTTATTCATCGATATTGAAATTCTACTCGGATAATTTCAGATATCTGGCACCCTTAGATGAATTACTTTTCTCAGAATTCACCAATCCTTTATTGTTTCGCGCAGAGCGTCTTTTGTTATTCGATTTATCAATGGAGCAGAAACCCTGTCCACTACCTTGCTTTCGGGTGGGAGGATAAGGTTGATAACGGTTTTTCAAGGAATTTCATTTTTCTTCCTTTACAAAGATACTCCCGATTTTAGTTCCAAGCATATCGTCCTCAATGCGGATCTTGAACTCATACCGGTTGTGCACATCTTCCTAAGGTGTAGCTTGGAATTCCAAGAGATGTTCCTTGAGATTTTTTAAGCATCTTAACTTGAAGGATTCAAACCCTTTGTGAAGGCCTCTGTAGCGCATTCATCCAGGAGTGCGGGTAGTATCTTCCGTTCGTTCTGGAACCGTGTAACGAAATCTCTAAGGAGTTCTGTTTTTTCTTGTGCAATGCAGAAGATATCCACCTTGCGCGTTCTCACCTTCCGAGCTCCCACATGAGCTTTTATGAACATATTAGCGAGCTGTACAAAAGAATCAATAGAATGCTCAGGGAGTTGTGAATAACATGTCAGAGATCCCTTAGTGAGTGTTTCATCGAACTTTTTTATCATAACCGATTCTATTTCGTGTTCTCTTAGATCATTTCCATTCACGACCGTAGTATAGGCCATGATATGCTCATGTGGATCAGTAGTTCCATCATACCAGGCCACAAAATACATTTTCAACCTTTTGGGTATCAATTCGAGCGCTGCCTCAGATCGATACGCCAATTGATATACTTCTTTGCATTCGGACTGTCAACCATGGGAGGAGCCCTCGGTATTTGACGAACTGGCGCCGAAACACCTAGGCAATTTTTTTTGCCTTCTCTGCATTGGTATCAACTTTGCTGGTCATGTCCTTCATGAATTTTAGGATCTTTTCCTGGAATGCATTTTTAGGGACTTCGCTCCTTGAACCGTTATTTGCAGATCTGCCTTGATCATCACTGGTTCTGATTTGTCTATCAACGGATTCTCAATGTCTTTTTGGTGGGGGAACTAGTCCTCCTGTTGGAATACTGCCTGCATTTTTAGTCATGAACTCCTTTTGAAACCGCTTTAAATGCTCCAACTTTTCATTCACTGCAGCATTCTGCGCCTGAAGATTCTGTATGGCTTCCTTAGGTGTTTCATTAGTGGTAACATCACAATATTGATGGTATTTAGAAGTAACTCCGTCCGTATGCGTCGGTACTCTGGGCGTTGTGGTTCCTCTTGTCAATCCATCCGGCTTCAAATTACTTGTGCTGTCTCCGATGTTACCTATTTTTGTTATATGTCCGATCCGAATAAAGAATAATAATTAAAGGAAAAATTATATTAGTAGAAGGGTCACTTGTGATACCACAATTGTCCATAGCAGAAACTGGTATCGCTGAAGCAGAAATCAGACACTAGATCATGAAATCAGCCTAAACCTCTATCAAATACCTGAAACACTCCCCATACCTCCTGAACACAAACTAGGTATTCTCATCTATGGTAAACCGTTCTACAAACTCGCTCGTACCCTCAGATTTCACAAATAACCAAGCTAATGCATACTTTTCTAAAGAATCGTCCGGAAAAAACAATTAACTAAACTTTACAAATAAATCCACAAAACACATATGATTGCCTCATGAAGTGAACCAATGACTCCACTTAGTCATAAATAACCCTCCGGAACTATCGGAAGCAACATAACTCGGAAATAAACCCATCTAGCCAAAAGTCAACTTTGAGTCAAAATAGTCAATTCTAAGTTTCTAGACTTTAGATTTTTATCCGAAACTCATATAAATGGACCTCAAGATCTATGTCACCCATCCTTGTGCATGATAAACTCCACATAGATACCACGGGAGGGATAAAATAGGCAAATAAGGGTCCTTATCTAAAAAATGACTGGATGGGTCATTACATGCCTCTTCTTCCTTTATTCTACTCTCGTTACCTTCTACAAATGCAAATTTTTTTGTAATGGTCATTTCTATGTTCTGAGCAGCAATGTTAGCATCACTAAACAAATAGTGGTCAAGACCCCACACAAAGCGCCTAACTCTGGCCCTCATAACTGGAACCATGTGAGGAGCAAACTTAGCCAAAGAAACAAAGTGGAGGTAGTACTTATGCACACTCCTACCATTCTACTTGAGCTTCTCGAATTCGAAGGCCTTTGCCTCTCTGAACTCTAATGGCTGGAAATGTTCAATAAAAGCATCTACAAAATCATCCCGAGTCGCAGGAGACACACTTTCCCCTTAAGACTGTTTCCATGACTCATACCAAATATTAGCAACATCTAGCGACTGATAAGCTCCTAACTTTGCTGCCATTATCTCAATAGCATGCATAACACAAAAACAAATTTGAATCCCCTCAATGAAATTAGGCGAACCTTCCATCTTACTAGACCCTGTGAATACCGGAGGCTCCATACACAGAAATTCCCGGGTCCTGGAACTGGATGACTCTCCACTAGCACCTACACTTGGAGACATTCCCTGACATTGAGCCTGTGCAGCTACAATTTGGGTGAGAAGTTAAATATATCCCTTAACATCAAGATCAGTGGAACTGGATGGCAAAACTAGAGTACGAACCTCCGCAGGCCCTCTAGTAGTAGGTAGGGGGACTATACCTACGTTGACTCTCTGATCTTAAGTGTCCTCCTCCTGACCTGAGCATCATTATATGTATCTCTCTAGCTAGTGGTTGAAGTCCTCTTTCTTGTAGATAACTTTGTTTTAGCGTATCAGAAGTCTAGGTCTCACAAAAATCTTACTTTGCTTCTGCTTCTCTCGACCCTAATCCCGACAGCCTTCTCGGATTCCGACTGAAATTATTCCTCCCCCCTTCCAAAATTTTCTTCCTAAATCCCTCATTGTTCTTCCGTTATGTCTATGTCGAAGAACATGTTTCATCCTTCCCCTACTGTTTCCAATATCAAGAACCACATCCTATTGTTCTTGAGATGGAAAATGTCCAGTATGCGGCGTGGGAAGAGTATTTTAAAATTCACGCTATCTCACATCAAGTCCTCCATCACATAATTCCTCCCGATATCCCTCCCCTGCGGAGGATCCTCAGTTATGGATTACTCTTGATGCTACCGTCCTTCAGTGGATTTACTCCACTATTTTACCGACTTTTTACAAACGATCATTGAACCAGACACTACAGCTATGGCTACCTGGAATAGATTGCGTGATATATTCCAGGATAACCAACACTCTCGTACAGTCACCCTTGAGCAGGAATCTTCCCAAGTCAGCATTGAAGATTTTCCGAATGTTTCGGCTTATTGTAAATGACTCAAGGAATTAGCAAACCAACTTCGTAATGTCGGAGCTCCTATTACCAATAATCGTCTTATTTTACAAATGGTTGCAGGCCTATCTGAGGCCTATAATGGCGTTGGGACTCTCCTCCGTTAAAGTAATCCACTTCCACTTTTTTACCAAGTACGTTCAATGCTTACGTTAGACGAAGCTGGCTTGTCCAAAAAGGCAGCTACCGGCGCTAGTCCCGTGGTGATGATGACGTTCTCCGATAGTTCTCAAGGTTTTGTTGATAATTCGGGCCAAAACCATACTCACGGTGGAGGCAAGAAGAATCGGAAAAATAATGGCAAAAATTGCGGTGGCAATCGTGGTTGTACCGACGGTGGTGGAGGTGGCCAAAATAGTGGCGGTGGGCCTCGTCACGATGGGGATGGACCGCAGCCCAACTGGTCCAAGCCTTGGGCCCCCTGGCAGTGGGGGTGGGCTAGTGGACAGTGGCCCAACAGCCCCTATTTTCTTATTTCAGTGTACTAAGGGCATTGGGCTTCTCATCTGCCCTTCAGGCCCAATGTTTAACAACCCAGTGGATTTCGGCACACTGCTGGGCCTGGACAGCGGGAAGGCCTGCTTGGGCCTCGGCCTCCGCAGGCTTTCCATGCTACGGGCCCGAATTCGATCTCGACTCCGGCAGATATTGAGGCCGTCATGCATACACTTAGATTAAATCCTCTGGACGTGAATTGGTACACGGACACTGGCGCCACTTCTCACATGACATGCGACCAAGGTACTCTCTCGTCTTATTTCAATTTGAGGAAAAAATTATGACATAATTGTTGATAATGGCAACTCAATTCCAATTCGCAGTTACGGTCATACAAATTTGTCTCCCCCACATCCACCTCTTGTTTTGAAAAATGCCCTTCATGCCCCTAACTTAATTAAAAATTTGGTATTTGTCCGTAAATTCACCACTGATAATTGTGTTTCTGTTGATTTTTATCCTTTTGGGTTTATTGTGAAGGATTTCATGACGGGGGTACCTCTCATGAGATGTAATAGTAGGGAAGATCTTTATCCTATCATGCCCGCATCCAGTCTCTCGAGTCAAGCCTTGCCATCTACTTTTGCTGCTCTAGCTCATTCCTTATGGCATGCACGTTTGGGTCACCCTGGATCGTTCATTGTTTCCTCTTTGCATAAAAACTAATTCTATTTCTTGTAAGGGTACGTATAGTACTTCAATTTGTCATTCATGTCCTTTAGGAAAACATTTTAGATTGTCATTTGTAGCTTCTACTTCTCGTACTTTAATGCCATTTGATATTATTCATAGCGATTTATGGACATCTCCCGTTTTAAGTTCTGTGGGCCATCGTTATTATGTTCTATTTTTGGATGATTATTCTAATTTTTTATGGACCTTTACATTAGCGAAAAAATCTCAAGGTTTTTCCACATTCTTACAATTTAGAGCCTTCATCTGTACCCAATTCGAACGGGAAATAAAAAATATTCAATGTGATAATGGCAAAGAATATGATAATGGGTTGTTTCAAAATTTTTGTGATGCTAATGGCATAGTCTTTCGTTTCTCTTGTCCTCATACTTCCTCATAAAATGGGAAGGCCGAATGAAAAATTCGTACCATTAATAATATTGTCCGAACTTTATTGATCCATGCTTCCATACCCCCTTCCTTTTGACATCATGCTCTACAAATGGCTACTTATCTCCTTAACATACTTCCTACCAAAGGATTGACATACTCATCCCCTATTAAAATTCTCTATAATAAGAATCCTTCGTATTCACATCTTAGAGTCTTTGGGTGCTTATGTTATCCATTATTTCCGTCAACTACAATTAAAAAACTTCAAACCCGTTCTACCGCTTGTGTGTTTTTGGGTTATCCTTCCAATCATCGTGGATACAAATGTTTTGATTTATCATCTAATAAAATCATCATTAGTCGCTATGTTATTTTTGATGAAACCCAATTTTCGTTTGCCAAAGTGAGTTGTCATGTGCTTAATTCATATACTTTTTTAGATGATGAAGTCTCACCATACATTACACACCACTTATTGGGCCAATCCCGTACCCCCCGACACATCAGCAGGACCACTGCCTGTTGGCCCGTCACCCGCCACTGTTTCTGTCCCAGTTTCTGCTGTTGGGCCAGTTGCCCAGCCCAATGCCGACACTGTTTCTACCCTGATTTCTGCTTCTAGCCCAATTTTGGTTTCTAGTGTTGGGCCAGCAGGTCCACTGCCTGCTGGCTAGTCCGTTATCCATCCGAATTTTTTCCAATATTCACCCAATTCTCCCCCGAGTCACAGACCGGTCACTCGTAGTCAATGGGGTATTTTTAAATCAAAGAGAAATTTTAATCTAAATTCTAATGTTCTTAAATCCCCCTTACCTCGTAACCCAGTGTCTGCATTAAATGATCTGAATTGAAAATTGGCTATGAACGACGAATATGATGCTCTTATGGAAAATAAGATGTGGGAGTTAGTGCCCCATCCTTCTGGTGTTAATATTATTCGATCTATGTGGATTTTTACTCATAAAGATAATTCTGATGGTTCTTTTGTGCTACATAAGGCTCGTCTTGTAGATGATGGTAAAACTCAGCAGGTTGGTGTAGATTGTGGTGAGACATTTATTCTGGTGGTCAAACCGGCTACTATTCGCACTGTTCTCAGTCTGACTCTTTCGAAAGCTTGGCACATTCATCAGTTAGATGTGAAGAATGCTTTCTTACATGGTGATCTTAAGGAGACCGTTTACATGCATCAGCCCTTGGGTTTTCGAGACCCCAAATATCCTCATCATGTCTGTTTATTGAAGAACTCCTTGTATGGGCTTAAGCAGGCCCCTTGGGCTTGGTATAAGAGATTTGCAAACTATGTTTCATCTATTGGGTTTTCTCACAGCAGGTCTGATAATTCATTGTGCATATATCGTCGTGGTACTTTCCTGGCTTATATTCTATTATATGTGGATGGTATTATCTTGATTGCCTCTTCTGATGCTTTGCGCAAGTCTATCATGACAATGTTCAGTTCTGAGTTTGCTATGAAAGACTTGGGGTCCTTGAGTTACTTTTTGGGGATTGTTGTCTCTCATCATGCAGGTGGGTTATTCTTATCACAGTGGAAGTATGCCGCTGAGATCATTGAGTGATCTGGTATGTCATCGTGCAAGTCTACTTCCACTTCAGTCGATACTAAACCCACGCTGGGTGCTGCGGCTAGCTCACCTTACGAGGATCCGATCCACTATCGCACTCTTGTAGGGGCTCTTCAATATCTTACTTTCACACGAGACCGGATATTACGTATGTCGTATAATAAGTGTGTTTGTTTATGCATGATCCCAGTGTTGAGCACATGAATGTGCTCAAACGCATTATTCGACACATCCAGGGAATACTTGACTATGACTTACATTTATATCCTTCATCGACGTCGACACTTGTCTCATATACAGATGCTGATTGGGGTGGCTGTCCAGACACCAGACGTTCCACGTCTGGTTATTGTAGGTTCCTTGGTAATAACTTGGTCTCATGGTCTACAAAGCGTCAGTCTACTTTATCACGCTCCAGTGCAGAGGCCGAGTATCGAGGGGTGGCCAATCTGGTTTCTGAATCATGTTGGTTACGTAATCTTCTTTTAGAGCTTAATTGTCTCATTCAGAAAGCTACCTTGGTTTATTGTGATAATATTAGTGCAGTCTATCTTTATGGTAATCTTGTTCAACATTAGCACACTAAACATATCGAGATGGATATCCACTTCATTCGAGAAAAGGTAGCTCGTGGGCAAGTACGCGTCTGCCATGTCCCTTCCAGGTATCAAATTGCAGACATCTTTATGAAGGGTCTTCCCTCGGTTCTATTTGAAGATTTTAGGGACAGTCTCAGCGTATGAATACCTCCCACTATGACTGTGGGGGTGTGATAAATATACATGTATACCCGTGATAGACACTGTATATACACAGCCTTGTGTATACCGTGTATAACACGGATACACGCCTAATAAGGAGTTACCGGTATTGTACATATTTAGGTAGTTTTGGTAATATATTGTTGTGTATAATTAGCATTGTATATTTACCATAATTATAAGATTTTTGTACAAATAGAATAGAGTTTAGGGAGTAGAATAGGTGTAGGATTTTTCATATTATTGAAATGGTAAATTGTATATATATTCTTTCATTAAAATAATAAGGGATTATTTCTTTCACTTAATAATAGAAAAAATATTTATTATTATAAACAATTACATCTTAAATAATGGTAAATAGCTATTTTGGGGATTATGTACATCATTTCGACTTCCCATATTGTTTGAGTAATGATCGTAAAAAGTATTTAGTTTTTTAAATTATAATCTTTTGATAATTGTATTTTAGGCTCTTGCATACAGAGAAAAATAAGTGAGACCTCTCTCATTCACTTCCTGTTTAAATGTATTTTTGAGTGCACTCAAAAAATATACTTAGGAAACATAAAAAGTTTTCCTACTCATCAGGCTCCCTTCCTCAGGAAATTTCATAAAAGGCAATAACAAACTCAAGACTGGAAGAATGAACCAAAAAATGAAATATATTTTGCTAGCAAACAACTGCAATTTCAGTAATCTGTATATAAAATGAAAATTATAAGATTTTACACATGTAGGAACCATCACCGCTTAACTACCATCTCCATTGTTTGAAATACTTTTAATATATGATTACAAAATAGTTTCAATTGCAGTATCTAGGAGCAAAGAGAATTTATCATCATTCAAACGGAAATCATTTCTTTGAGTGAGGCCATATCATTCCGGTCATTTCTTGCACCTATGAAAAGCAGAAAATTCTTATTCAAATGGAGTATATTAAATTTAAAAATATAGACTTACTACATAGGCAAACATTATGTTATTATCAGCGTGGTCAATGCTGAAGTAACTGAACCATCTCAGCTACGAAAGCAATATAAATTAGGGAAAATGAAAAAAGAAAGAAGTAAACAATTGACAGTGGGCTATGAGTGCCCACAGAAGTTCAAAATTGCAAAACAGTTTGCATATGCATATGTTAGTTTTAATGGTTAAATAAAAAAAACTCCTCCTATTCTACAATTACTTGATTGTCTCCTTTCAATTTCTCATTAATTGAAACAAATATGTTTCAACTTCTACATTAAGTTTCAGAAAGGAAATAACAAACGGTTGTAGAGTGGTGGAGAATATGTAATTAAGATAATCAAGTGCTGTAATTAAGGGAATTAAGAGAGTGGCTTTTGATTTTTTTTAATACATAGCATATTAATTTTAAAATGAGAGAAAGTTCAAAAAAAATATTATTCTAGGTCATAGAGTAGTGTCATATCATATTGTGTATACCTAGTTTTATATTATATATTGATTGATTGATATTGATATGATTTCCAAGAGCAAAAATGTTACAGTTTTACAAAGTGATCAATTTGTGTCAAAATACTTTATTTAGAAAGACAAGAACTCAAGAAGCCATTAATTTTTTAAAATATATCATTCAGTTCTTATTAATAGAATGTTAATTGAGTGATATTTGAAGAAAGATGAAAGGTAACTACGCAAAATAATCTTAAAATCGAGGATATTAAATATCTTTTTCAAGAAGAGTGTAAAAACTTAAAAAGACAGATCATATATACCAAGAGTAATTATTTTCTAGTAATGAAGGAATAACTATCTCAAATCGTAAGTCGAGGCACCAAAACATTTAAAATGACAAAAGGAAAAAAGAGAAAATTGTAAAGAATGGATTTGGGTTTAATTCAACCCCAAAATTTAGCTTACGAGAGAAGATTGTTCAAGTCCATATAAGGAGATCACTCATTTCATTAATCGTTGATATGAGACTTTTTTCATTCTTCAACACCCACTTCACGCCAAGGATTAGATATCTGCTGCGTGGATAATTTTTTATTTGGGGGCCCAACATCGGTTGAGATGGGTCCTGCTCTGATACCATGTAAAGAATGAATTTTGGGTTTAACTCAACTCCAAAAGCTAGTTTATGAGTGAGGATTACTCAAGTACATATAAAAAGATCACATATTTTATTAACCGTCGATGTGAGAGTTTTTTTCATTTTTCAACAAAAATAAATAAATTAAGTACAACAACAACAACATACTCAGTGAAATCCCACAACGTGGGGTCTGGGAGGGTAGAGTGTACGCAGACATTACCTCTACCTTGGTAGGTAGAGTGGCTTTTTTCGAGAGACCCTCGGCTCAAGACAAAGCACAAGCACAAGCAAAGTAAGACAAACAAAACAACTAAGACATGATAACGACTTCTGAAAAAGAAGCAATAACTAATGCAGGTAAATAATACAAATAAAATACACATAGCAGCATAAATCAAACGACAGTGGACTATATAGCAATATTGTGCCTACTAGTATGGTAGGCTAAGCGAGCCTACAATAATAACACTACAACTACCAGTTTGCAAGCGTATGTAGGACTACGCTGGACTACCTACTACCCTAATTCAGGTCCTTCATAACCCCCTATATAAGGTCATGTCCTCAGTGAGTTTCACTTGCGCCATATCCTGTCTAATCACCTCTTTCTAATACTTCTTCGGCCTCTCTACCCCTCATGTACCTATCCATAGCCAACCTCTCACACCTCTGCATTAGGGCATTTGTGTCTTTCCTCTGCACGTGCCCGAACCATCTCAACCTCATTTCCCGTATCTTATCCTCCACCGAGGCCACTCCTACTCTATCCCGGATATTATCATTTCTAATTCTATCCCTCCTTGTATCCCCACACATCCATCTTAACATCCGCATCTCCGCAACTTTCATCTTTTGGGTGTGCGAAGTCTTGACTAGCCAACACTCCACCCCATACAACATAGTCGGTCTAACCACTATCTTATAGAACTTACCTTTAAGTTTTTGTGGCACCTTTTTATCGCACAAGACTCCAGATGCGAGCTTCCATTTATCCACTCTGCCCCAATACGATGTGTGACATCATCGTCATCAATCTCTCCATTCCCTTGGATAATAGACCCGAGGTACTTGATGTTTTCTTTCTTTGAAATGATCTGAGTACCAAGCCTCGCATCCATGCCTGTCTCAAGGTCGCTCCCGTTACCGAACTTGCACTCCAAGTATTATGTCTTGGTCCTACTCAGCCTGAACCATTTAGACTCCAGAGTATGTCTCCAAACCTCCAGCTTAGCGTTCACTCCGCTGTGAGTCTCATCAATCAGGACTATGTCATCGAATAACATACACCATGGCACCTCCCCTTGTATTTATCGCATCAATCCATCCATCACCAAGGCAAATAGGAATGGGCTAAGAGTTGATCCCTGGTGCAGCCCCATCATTACTGGAAAATGCTCCGAGTCTCCTCCTACTGTCCATACCCTGGTATTGGATCCATCATACGTATCCTTGATTGCCCTAGTGTACGCCACAAGTACACATCTAACCTCCAACCATCTCCGTAGAACCTCCCTAAGAACTTTGTCGTATGCCTTCTCGAGGTCGATGAAAACCATTTGTAGGTCTCTCTTCCTCTCCCTATACTTCTCCACCAACCTCCTAATAAGATGAATGATTTATGTAGTTGAACGCCCCGGCATGAATCCAAACTAGTTCTCGGAGATAGACACGCCTCTTCTCACCCTCATCTCCACGACTCTTCCCCAAACATTCATAGCGTGTCTTATCAGCTTGATACCCCTATAGTTGTTGCAACTCTAGATATCACATTTGTTCTTGTACAAAGGAATCATTGTACTCCACCTCCATTCTTCGGGTATTCTTGCCGTCTTAAAAATGACGTTAAACAACTCCGTTAGCCACTCCAAACCTGCCCTACCTGCGCTCTTCCAAAATTCAACTGGGATCTCATCATGCCCGGTCGCTCGTCCCCTGCGCATCCTGCGAACAGCACTCTGAACATCCTCAACTTTAATGCTTCCACAATACCCAAAATCCCGATACCTACCATATTGCTCCAAATCTCCCAGCACAATGTCTCTATCTTCTTTTTCGTTCAAGAGTTTATGGAAGTAAGACTGCCACCTCCGTCTATTATGTGCGTCCTCCACCAGTACTTTTCCGTCCTCGTCTTTGATGCACCTTACGTGTTCCAAGTCCCGGGCCCTCCTATCCCTCACCTTGGCTAGTCTGTACAACTTCTTATCCCCGCCTTTTCCATCTAATTCCACATACAGACGTTCAAAAGCCGCCGTAACCGCTAGCTTTGCCTCCTTCCTCGCCATCTTATAAAATTCCCTATTCGTCCACTTCCCCACCTCATCCTTTCTTTCTACCAATTTCGCATATGCCACTTTTTTCATTTTCACCTTCTCTTGAACTTTACCATTCCACCACCAGTCCCAACGATGCCCACCACGGCTACCCCACGAGACCCCTCTCACTTCTCTAGTAACCTCCCGAATGCAACTGGCCGTCCTGTCCCACATACCGTTCGCATCCCCACTATTCCCCCAAGCCCCCTTGGCCATCAACCTCTCCCCCATCTCCTTTGCACTAGCCATGGTCAAACTCCCCCATTTGATTCTTAACCTGTAATCCACAACCCTCCTCTTCTTCTCCATATTGATTTCCAAATCCATCAACAAAAGCCTATGTCGGGTGGTAAGATACTCTCTCGAAATAACTTTGAATTTTTTACAAAGATGGTCGTAATATATAATAAAAGAAAACACACAAATTTCAAATCGACAGAATCACTTTCTATGATTGAAGGCTAGCTCTCACTGTTATTTCTCTTTCTACATTCATTAACTAACCTATATTTTTGAAAATATTTTAGGAGCAAATTGTAGCTCTTTGAATGCAACATATATATATTTATCCTCGTCTATATGTTCTTGATAATGATATTCACATCACGCAAAATCATTGTGCACTGGCACTGCACGGAGTGAAGGTTCTTGAGGCTCGTGAAATAAGTGTATCTTTAGTTTATTCTTTTCAGTCTAAATCCTTTTAAAGTGGTTACGTTTGCCCCACCTACAAAAAAAAGACACATACATAAAGCAATCTTTAAAAGAGCAAGTGTTATTTAGTGTACCTAATTTCTTTCCTTTTTTGTAGGTTATAATTTGAAGTTAATAGGTTTTAAATTTACCATTGAATTCATTGCTAGTTTTAATTATTGATTAACAATCTAATAAATTTCTTGATACAAATTATTTAAGCAAAACTAAACTTCTGGTTCGTCCGAATAGGTAGTTGATGCTCTAGCTTCGCCCGTGATTATAACTCAAATTTAGTGGTTACAATAGAGTTATTCATTAAATCGTCACTACGAAAAAGTATTTAAGAAAAACGGTTTGACAATAGAGTTATTGACTCCAGTCAATCGACTCTTTTGGGTGCATGATTCACAGTTGTCAAGAATTTCATGTACCAATTGCATGAATTATTGTTTTTATTCAGAGGGTGGGTTTCAAGAAATTCATTGATTCGGATAATTTAGATTCGTGTAATATAAATTAATTAAGAAAAATAATTTTTTTTTGCAAAAAAGTTCTTCATTTTCTAGACTTCCACTCTAAGCTACTGATTAAAAGTAAAGAAATCTCAATTATCACATTTTAATATAACTAGGAGATAAATGAATGAGTCGGGTCAAATTTGGACAAGTCAAAAGGAATGGGCAGTCCGATGCATTAAGCTCCCGTTATATGGGGGATTCAGGGAAGGGTCAGACGACAAGGGTCTATTGTACGCAGTCTTATCCCTGCATTTTTGTAAGAGGTTGTTTTCATGACTTAGACCTCGTGGCCTCCTGGTCACATGACAACAACTTTATCAGTTACACCAAGACTCCGTTCAAATAAATCAAATTAATAAATTACTCATGACCTAATTAACCCGCTTGAAGTTTACTTAGATCAAATATTAAAAAAACGGTCATAATCCAACACGTCCAATTTAATTCAATCTTCCTTTATTATATTCTGCTTTCTGACAATAAAAATATTGTGGGGAAAATGTATAAAAACATTCTCAAACTTGTCTCAAATTACAATACACACACTTATTCCTTCCTTTTGCACCTGTCTTGTCGAAGTAAAAGATGTGCCATTAGTTCGAAAATACCAGGGGAATTCTCTAACTCAATCCCTCCACCTCTACTCCGTAGTCATTGTTACTTAAACAAGCACAAGCAAATCTGACACGATAGAGAAATGACAAATCAGAACACCAACCAAAACATAGTAATTCCAAAGAAATTTCTTCTGGTTTGAGATTTGTACAAAATGTTAGCCTTTGTTGAATCTATTGATAAGGCAGCAGCATTATAACCCGGAAAGGGACTAGTACTTCACGTAAACTTTGAATTCTATTACTATCAAATTTGTGTCTATGTACATGTACTGGAAATTTTGATAAGATCCATATCTAGACTGCTTACCTAATTTAAACATTGTACATTCAGAATTCAAGAGATTTCGTCAGCAGCAGCTATATTAGTTATAATGTTCCACGTATTTTTTTTTCTGTTTATGTTTTCAGTTGTTCCGCGTAATTGAGGACATGAGGTGTTGTTATCTTTATATAGTTTATAGTTAAAGCGTCCTTCGATTTGACTATTCATATTTGGCGGAGTGGGTGAACATACTCGGGAAGGAAATGTACCACGGGGAAAGATGAATTTAGAAGGAGAATTTGAAAAATATTCATGAAGAGAAAGAAAAAAAAATTCCGCTTCTCGCTCTTCCAATGCAGAAAATCAACTTTTAACTTCATTGATGACCCTTTATTATTCATACATATTCAATTGAAAGTATTTGATTCTATCCAAATATTATGTTTCACAATTTAGGGGCAGAGCTAGTGAGAGGGAATAGATACAATAGAATTTCATTGTCGAAAAATTATTTATAGAACTATTTGATTATATATAAATTGTTGAATCCCTTGACGCAAAGAAAAATTCTAACGAAGTAGCTAGTAAAAAGCATTATATTATGAGATTCTATTTTTTTTAATTCTTTTATATAATTAAATTATTGGCTTCGCCACTAACCCACATGATAAATTACCTTTCAGAGTCGATTAGCTAGGTTCATTTCTCTTAACATGATATTAATTAGAGCTAGACTTATTTTTATTCTTGGTTTACCCAATATTATGCATAATTTGTGTTCCAAACCATGATTGGTGGGTCTAGCCTTCAACGTGCGATAGCGAGTTAAAATATCTTATATTTATTGAGTGAAGGAGTTATTATCACCTCATGAATTAGCTTATGGGTTGAATTACATCGCAACTGCATTTTATATACATGATAACATAGTTACACTATTAAAAAATGGTCAAAAACCGACGAAATTACGTCCGTCGGTTTTCACCTTGTTGTTTTTTAAAAATCGATGGACCGCGTCAGTATTTTTAGCTGTCAATTTTTTTTAATTAATAATTAAATTAAAAATCGACGGACTCCGTCGATTTTTCATCGGATTTTTGAAGAAAAAAAACTGCAAAATTCTGTTGGTTTTTCAACATCCCACCTGTCAAAAATACCAAAACTAATATATAATCCAATTTCAGCTACAAACCAACACTAATTGCTGCCAAAACAGTAATAAACGAGCTACAATATAAATAACATCCTAATTATCAATCAAATACGACGTTCAACACATCAAATACATTATAAAAAGTTCACCAAAGTTTAAAGTTTTCAAATCATTCAACTACAAGTACGAATATAACATGCATAAAGCTTAGAACTACAACTACAACTACACAAGTCCTAAGGCATCTCATGATCCGGTGTACGGTCTACATATTCACCGTCATCTTTTGGCTCAAATTCAGGACTAACTAATCATAGAGTCCATAGCACCTTCAGCAACACTCCAATCTGATTTGATATTAATAATCCTAACGGCAACAGACAACTTAGAATGAGGACTCCCGACCCCAAGTGAACGACTAGCCTCTTCTAATTTTTTATAGAAGAGCATTGCTTCTTCATTGGAAGGTTGCTCAATAATTTGTTCAGGTTCAAACCCATAATGTATCCCAAATGCATCAGCAACCATATCGTTAACTCTATCATATTGGACATGAATATTTTCTTGCGACCTATTACTTTCACCAATAGCCAAATTATAATATACCATTAACCCCATCAATCTCTCCATGATCAGTCCAAACAAAATATATCGCCTTAAACCTCTATTTTTATAAATGAAGCTTAACCGTTTTCGGATTAAAATACTTCATATACTTGCAATTAAAACAAAGACACTTAATTACCCCTTCATTTTGGTAAGGATCAAGTGACATTGCATGTATGATAAACTCTTTAATACCTTCAATAATTCATCATTAACACCCAGGTCACTATTATTCCTATTATACATCCACATACGATGAACCATCTACAAAAATACCCACAAAATAGAAATATTAAATTATAAGTTAGATTGTATTATATTATTAATTAAACTATAACTAATTTGTGGTTTAAATGTTAATTTTAATTATTGCATATTATTTGTAACATGCATAATTAATGAAATTCTTTAATTAAAATACATCCTTAATAACTAAGAATCTACGAATGGTTGACGAAATTTCTCAAAACTAGTGAGATCTACATTTATATTGATATTCAACATAGATATAGCCAATTTCAACCAAAATAATAATCTAAAGTGGTCCCTATACACTTTTGATAAATAAAGTCTATTTTTATGTCAAATTCAAATCCATACACATCAATAAATTACAAATATTGAATAAATAAACTAATTACATACACATTAAAGCTACAAACTATGATTATCCACAAAAAATCCCAAAGAAATCATCAAAAAAATATTGACAAAAAAGTCTATATTTGTTTCACAAATTCAAGTTTCTACACATCATACTACTATAAAATCATAAATTAAAGAAAAAGTAACCTAAATAGACTAATGTATTAACAATGAACCTACAAATTTAAAGATAACAATAAAATTTAAAAAAAAATTAAAACTCTAGTTTAAGGAACTTACCTCACTAATTTAGGAGAGAGAGAGAGGGGGGCAGTTGTTGGGGGTGGGGCTCGCAGCTGGCGATGCTGGGTCATGGTGGGGCCGACGTTGGGTGGGGTCGACAGGCTAGTGGGGGTGAGAGTGAGGGAATTGGGAAAATAATTTTGGGAAATAAGAGAATATGGGTTCAAGCCGTGGAAACAGTTTCTGTCAAAAATGCAAGGTAAGACTACATACAACAGGTTGTCCTGCCCTTCCCTGGACCCCGCGCACAGTGGGAGCTTAGTGCACCGGGCTGTCCAAAAAAAAAGGAAAAAGACCCGATGAGTCTGTTTAATTAAACAAATCGACGGACTGAAACCGACGTTGTTTTATTATAAAACTGACGGACTCCGTCGGTTTTATTAAAAAAATTATTTTTATTTTATTAAAAAATAATTAAAATTAAAAAATATATATATAATTATTTAATAATAAATTGATGGAGTCCATCAGTTCTAATTATTTAATTATTATTTTTAATTAAACCGCCCGTCGGTTTTATTTTAAAAAATTAAAATTATTAAAACCGACAGACTGCGTTGGTTTTCCGTCGGTTTATTTTTCCAATGCAGTCCGTCGGTTTTTTCTCCATCTGTTTTTAATAGTTTTTTAGTAGTGAATTAGACATATCAATGCTACTTTTTTATATACCCCATAATACTGAGTTCCTATAATTATATTGTCATCTCTTTTAAATGTTTAACCTTAAACGTGTGAAATGGAGGGGATGGATTAAAAATGTCGCATTGAGCTTACTAAATCATGGCAGAGATGCAAGCAGAAGAAGAAGATATAGAATGTGCAAAGGTTTTCTCATTTTACATTACACAGTAATAAGTATATTTATATATATCGCTAGACGAATAGACAAACAATAAATACATAAGTAATAAAATCTTATTCGGACAGGAAGACGAGTCCTAAGTGGACGAGAATTGTGATGCGCAAGTTGCTATCTAAAAGACTACTAATTCAAGTAAATTGAGTCCCACTATGTCTATGTACATGCACTAGGAGCATGAAGATAATATATATATCTAGACTGCCTACATAATGATGAGGATGAATTTTAATATAACGTTTTTGTTATATTAACTTTTGTAGATGAATTCATGTACTTGATCAACTATGCATCCATGGTTTTGTTAGATACCGCTACACATCGTAATAAATTTAGGTCTCAGAAGACTTTAATTTGTCAGCAGCTACCTCTAAAAGGACTAGTACTTCACGTAAACTTTATTTCAACCCTACTTTGTCTATGTACATGCATTGGAATTAATGTTTTTAAAGAAAATACAAATCAAGATTGAATTTAAATATCTTTGTGAAGGAGAAAGTCCCGAAAGCGAATCCCCGTACCAGAGGTCCCTTGGCCAGGTGGAATGTAAATCGAGGGATATGCGCGAGTGACATCCCTGCAAGGGAGATGACCAACGGGACACGAACCCAGTAACATCTCTTGCAATATTTCAGCAAAGACTGTCACCACACGGATTTGAACCCGCGACGTCGGAGTGGTTGTACCCAATCACCTTGCCACTTACCAATTCCCCTGTGTCCTAGGGGCTTGATTGAATTTAAATATCTATCTATATATATATATATATATATATATATATATATATATATATATATATATATATATATATATATATATCATCATCAACTTTAAGATGAATTCACTTAACGGCGCATGTTTAATTTCCAGCTAATAACGATCTACATACTTTGTACAAATGAATTTGTATTCCAAAAAAATTGTTATGTTATTTTGTCCTTGCATATGCTTAACTTTTTCAAAGGATTTAGCCAGAAAAGCATCATCAACTTTAACTTTTATTGATGAATCACTTAACGGTGCATGTTTCCGGCTAATAATGATATATATACTTTGTACAAATGAATTTGTATTCCAAAAAAATTGTTACGTTAATTTGTCATTGTATATGCTTACTTTTTCTTAGAATTTAGCCAAAAAAAACATAAACAAAAAAGATTGATTCTTTTGCTTTTCCTTCCTTATCACTTATGCTTTTGGTCTTTTCTTTTGCTTTTGTTTCCTCGAGGACGTTCGGAGGACGGAGACAACGTTAGAATTTGAATTTATCTAAATTAGTGAGTAACTGAATTCTAAATTCAACTTTTTATATATATTTAAAAATTTTAAATATAAATATAAAATTTAATTTGAACGCTATTGAATCTAATTGAATCCGCATGTCTAATAAACCTTCTAACGTCTCCTCTTGGGGGAGGGGAGGAGTGGGCTTAATGTTACTTCCTTTATATAACACCTTTTTTCTTTTTGGTATATTTTAAAAAATGCGAGACTTTATTTCTTGAAAATATTTAACTTTAAATGTCTTATGGACGATGTCAAGAGGTTGTTTGGCTAAGCTTATAAGCTTATTAAATTGGCTTATAAACACTTTTTAGTTTATCTATGTGTTTGATAACACTCAAATTACTTATAATCGTATAGGGTGATCCCATAATTATCTTCAATCACTACTAATTAAGAAGATTGTAATATTGTAATTAGGAGTGTAAATCAATTTGTCATCAATTAGTTAGGATGATTAGCATCTTATATTTTAGGTAAACTTAGATTAGTACTACATTATAATACTAGTAGGTAGTTGAGTATTGTCACACTTATTCTTTCATACTTGTAGTCGTAGTACTACTCTTGTAGTTTCTTGTCCTTCGATTTTTGTTATTATACATTGTTTCTTGTACTTCGATTATCGTATGATTTTGTGGTATTTTTTTCAGACAACTTCTGTAACGACATGTTCAGTCGTTACATGCTTTTTGACTATTTTACCCCTGTTGATCCAATTTCCGACGCTATCGGATGATCCTAGTAAAAGTTGAGAAATTAGAACCTTTAGCCGTTTGACCTATAGTTGACTTTTCGATAAACGGATATTTTCCAGAATTTTGTCAATTTCGTGAGGTCCGGAGGGTCGTTTATGACTTGGTGGGATAGTTAGTTCGATTCCCGAGGCCTTCAGGAGTGTTTTCATCGATTGATTGGGAAGTTGATTTTAGGTCGTTGGGGGTTGACCCGAAGAAATAGGCTTTCGATGGAAATTCCGAGATCACGAGTGAGTCCGTAGTGTGCTTTTACATATGCATGCATATCTAGTTTGTGTCTAGGAGGTCTCGGGTGATTGTCGTATTTCAGGTTGAAATTGTGAAAGGTTGAATTATGTTGGTTTCTGGTGTATACGCTGGGGCTAGCCTCAGTGAACCCCATCATATTAGGATTGCCGCAGCGGACATCGTTCCGCTACTACAAAGGGTTTGCTATCATTGGAATGAAATACTCAAGGAATTAATCTTCCTACATGGTATCAAGAGTCAAAGATCATTTGCCCTAATACCTCTCTCTCCTTCTAACCGAATTTCTTCCTCTCCCTTCTCCTAAACCCTAAATATTTTGGCCACCTCTCCTAAAAACCCTAAACCACTTCTCCTAAACCCTAGCCGACAACCCCCCCTCACCGGCTTACATATATCCGAACCCTAAGGGGTTTTCACTTCCTAAATATCAACATATACTTCTTTTCTTCTCTAGGTTTTGATTTATTGTGGAACCTATGGCCGAAAAACAAACGTTTTATCCTGCTCTTGCCGTTAATAACGTCCAGAACTTTTATCTCTATAACACTTGAAATGGAGAAAGGGCAATATACTTCTTGGGCAGAATTGTCCAAAATCCATTGTCGTGCCTATGAGGTAATCAACCACATCATACCTTCCGAGTCATCCTCAGATGCCTGTTTGGTGAACAAAAAGCTATGGTCTCAGTTGGATGCTTTTGTCCTTCAATGGATTTATGACACTATATCCAACGACCTTTTACCTACCATTTTGGAGCTGAATTCTACGGCTCAACAGGTGTGGGAACGTCTGCAAAATATATTTCAGGATAACAAATTTTCTAGAGCAGTTTATCTTGAACATCAGTTTACGAATGTTAAATTGGATGATTTTTCCAATATATCCTCCTATTGTCAGGAATTGAAGATGCTCGTGGACCAATTATCCAACTTTGGTTCACCCGTGACAAGTCAAATGTTGGTCCTTCAGTTGATTGCAGGATTGAATTAACAGTATGATGGGGTTGCTACGTTCATTCAGCAAAGTAATCCATTGCCTCCTTTCTATAGGCCCGTTCGAGGTTAATTCTCGAGGAAACACGGAAGGCAAAACAAGCATTTTTTGGAGCATCAACCGCCGGCACTACTCTCGTTCCCACCAACTCATTTTCCACGGATTTGGAGCCCCAAAAGTCTAGTTCATGGGGGCAATAATAATCGTCAACATAATGGAAAAAAATGGGGTTCAAACCATAACAATAACAAATGGAAAAATAATGGTGGAAAAGGACGAGGTCGTGGCGGTGGCGGTGGCCAACCCGCCGGTGGCAGCGGGCAGTCTGGGCAATGGCATCCAGGCTGTGGCGGTAATCAGTGGGGGCAATACCCACCGTGGGTCTGGGCCCCACAGTGGGCTGCCCCGCTATGCCCATACCCAACTTCTTCGTGGTCCAGACCTCCACCTTCAACTCACTAACCCGACATTCTAGGCTCTTGTCCCCAATATGCATTTGCGGCTCAGGCACCATCTTCGGTAGGCTATGCGCGCACTGATATCGAACAAGCCATGAACAACATGAATCTAAGTGTTCCAGATGAATCATGGTACATGGATACAGGGGCTACGTCACACATGACGACATCTCAAGGTAATCTCTTATCTTATTTCAATATGAGCAATAATAAAAATATTGTTGTCTGTAGTGGTCAGGAAATTTCAATTCGTGGTATTGGTCAGGTAACACTACCCTCTCCACACCCTCCATTATACTTGAAAAATGACCTACATGCTCCAAATTTAATTAAAAACTTGATATTTGTTAAATGTTTTACCATTGACAACAATGTTTCTTTGAATTTTGATCCGTTTGACTTTTCTGTGAAGGATTTTCAAACGGAGATTCCACTCATGAGATGTAATAGCACAGGGGACATGTATCCCATCACCTCTGTTTCCAACAACCACTTAACCAAACCATCCACCTTTGTTGTCATTTCTCATATTGTCTGGCACAATCGGTTGGGCTACCCAGGAGCACATTTTTAATTCTCTTATGAAAAATAATTTGTTTTCTTGTAACCGAACTTTGGACTCTTCTGTTTGCCAATCTTGTGGTTGGTAAACATGTTAAGATCCCTTTTGCGTCCTCGACTTCTCATACTTGTATGTCATTTGACATTTTGCATTGTTATTTGTGGGCATCACCTGTTTTGAGTTCTGCAGGTCATAAGTACTATCTGCTAATTCTAGATGATTATTCAAAATTTTGTGGACTTTTCCCTTATGACATAAATCACAAACCTACACCATTTTAAAACAATTTAGTGTTTTTATCAAAACTCAATTTGGCAAATCCATTAAATGTTTTCAGTGTGACAATGGGGGAAATTCATAAATACCCAATTTAAAGATTTTTTTTTACCAAAATAGGATGTATTTGCGAATTTAGTGTCCACATACATCACCAAAAAATGGGAAAGCCGAAAGAAAAATTCAAACAATTAATAATATGATTCGCACCATCCTTGTGCATTCTTCAGCACCACTGAATTTTCGGTACCATGCACTTCAAATGGCAACATATATTTTAAATATTCTTCCTAGTGAACTGCTCTCCAATGCGTCCCCTACACAAATGTTGTATCATCGTCTTCCATCTTTTACACATTTGCGGGTGTTTGGGTGTTTGTGTTATCCTTTATTTTCTTCTACTTCCATTAACAAGTTGCAGGCTAGGTCAACTCCTTATGTGTTTTTGGGATACCCATTAAATCATAGGGGATATAAATGTTATGATATGGCGATAGGGAAAATTATTATCTCTCGTCACGTCATTTTTTATGAGTCTAAATTCCCATTTGCTACGTCTCATGTGGCATCCTCACCTTCATATGATTTTTTGGACAACGGAATACATCCCATTTTACACCACCATCTCAATAATCAACCACCAGTTGACCCGCCACAACCCAATAACGACATTACCCCCTCCCTATCACTACACAGGACTGGACCAATGGTCTTGGCCTAGTTAAGCTCCCATAACAACCAGGCCCATGTGGGGGAGCCCACTGCTCCCTTACTGGTAAACCGAGACAGCCCATTACCTCAGCCCAATAACCACTCGGTGACCTACTCCCACACACATTTGTACTTAGGCCACAATACCTCCACTTCACCCACTGCCATACCCAAGATCCGTACTACCCAACCAATGACGGTACAACCTCAGACCATTGAAACCCATGCCATGCACGAGATTTTTTGGCCCAAACGTCAGTTTAACTGACTATCTTCGGTTCAACCATCACTCATACCAAAAAATCCCAAAGCAGTCTTATCAGACCCAAATTGGAAAGCTGTCATGTTAGACGAAATTAATGCGCTTATTGAAAATAAGATATGAGAATTAGTGTCCCGTCTATATATTGTGAACATTATTAGGTCTATGTGGATTTTCTTCCACAAAAAGAATTCTGATGGCTCTTTTGCGAGATACAAAGCTTGTCTTGTTGGTGATCGCAGGTCTCAGCAGGTTGGAGTAGATTGTGGATAAACCTTTAGTCCGGTGGTTAAGCCAACAACTATTCTGACGGTTCTTAGCCTGGCACTGTCCAAATCCTGGACCATTCATCAGTTAGATGTCAAAAATGCATTTTTGCATGACCATCTACAGGAGACAGTTTACATGCACCAGCCGCTAGGTTTTCGAGACTCTACACATCCAGATTATGTTTGCCTACTGAAATAGTCCCTATATGGTTTGAAACAAGCTCCACGGGTATGGTATAACAGATTTGCAGGTTTTGTATCCACTCTTGGTTTCTCCCAAAGCAAGTCTGATCAATCATTATTCATTCATAAGAAAGGAAGTGACATGGCGTATATCCTCATATATGTAGATGACATCATTCCCACTGCATCATCTACCTCACTTCGCTAGTCTATTATGTCCCTTCTCGCAACAGAATTTGCGATGAAGGATTTGAGTCCTTTAAATTATTTTTTGGGCATTGTTGTCACTCAATATGCAGGTGGTCTGTTTCTAAGTCAAAATAAATACGCCGAGGAGATCCTTGAATATGATGGTATGTCATCGTGCAAGCTATCGCACACTCTAGTAGATACAAAAGCCAAATTGAGTAACATTGCAAGGACTTCATACAATGATCCTACTCACTACCGCAATCTCGCAAGGGCCTTGCAATACCTCACTTTCACGAGACCAGAAATCTCCTATGTTGTTCAGCAGATGTGTTTACATATACATGATCCGAAAGAAGAACATATGGGGGCTCTTAAAAGGATTCTGCGGTACATCCAGGGTACTATTCATTTTGCATTGCATTTGTATAAATCCTCCATCTCGACTCTCTTCTCTTATGCCGATGCGGATTGGGGTAGCTGCCCGGACACACGACGTTCCACCTCAGGTTATTTTGTGTTTTTGGGAGATAATATGATTTCATGGTCATCCAAATGCCAACCAACTTTGTCTCGGTCAAGTGCTGAGACAGAATACCGGGGGGTGGCCAATGTGGTCGCTGAATCGTTTTGGCTCAGTAATATTCTCTTAAAGCTCCATTGTCCGATTGAGAAGGCAGAATACCGGGGGGTGGCCAATGTGATCGCTGAATCGTTTTGGCTCAGTAATATTCTCTTAAAGCTCCATTGTCCGATTGAGAAGGCAACCGTTGTTTATTGTGATAATGTGAGTGCGGTATACTTATCCGGTAATCCTGTTCAGCATCAACGCACAAAACATATCGAAATGGATATCTTATTCGTCCGAGAAAAGGTTGCCCGTGGACAAGTCCATTTTCTCCATGTACTGTCCCGTTATCATATTGCACACATCTTCACGAAAGGTCTTCCGCGCGTACTTTTTGATGATTTCAGGGACAGTCTCAGCATCCGACAACCTCTCGCTAAGACTGCGGGGGACTGTAAGAATAATTATGGGGAAATCCCATAATTATCTTCAATCACTACCAATTAAGAAGATTGTAATAATGTAATTAGGAGTGTATATCAATTTATCATTAATTAGTTAGGATGATTAGCATCTTATATTTTAGATAAACTTAGCTCGGTACTACATTGTAATATTATATATATTTGCTATCATTGGAATGAAATACTCAAAGAATTAATCTTTCTACAATAATATCATAGTAGCATGCATATTTAAAACCACACAATCCAAAAATACATTTAATTAATTTACTATGCACACAAAAAAAATAATCCTTATTTCGTTCTTAAATTACGTAATCAGTTAAACACTTCCGTTTAGAATTAATCGAATAAAGTTTTTTTCTTCTTTTGAGTTGGGGAGGAATTGCATTTGCCTTGGTATTCTGGCTTTCTTTTAACTACCTCAATCAAATCAGGACCCCTTTTCAATTGGGAACTTAATAGGTTATTAGAGTTAAATCATAAATGTAGGAAAATCTTTATCAAAATCGTTCAAGAGTAATAGCAATTTAAATTAAGACTATAAGTTTCAGGTTAAACACTGTATATATGTTCAATTACATCTTATTTCCAAATTATTATCATCTCTTGAATACAAACAATAGATTCTACACGCACGTGCCAAACATATGGAAATAATTGCAAGTATTAATAGGTGGAGACAAGTGGACATGATGTTGCAGCTTTTATCCACTTCAAGTCCTTGGTGTTTCATTTATAAACTTAAAATGATACAGACTGATATATTTATTCGGTTACATTATTGCCAAGATATATATACAAGAGATTAAATAATGCTAGATGAGAATGAAAGAGAATGTAGCATAATAATTTGATTAATACTTTATATTGTTTTCAGTTTTGTAGGGTTGATGCAAGAATGTATTAATTTATTTTGAAAAGTTTTTCTCATTAATACAAATATATATAGCATGTATAATATAAAATTTTCATACAATAGAGATCTTATATCTACCATAATTATACAACATTAAATATGACTAAATATATGGACTATACACGTTAATATTGCCAATAATATATATGACTAACTATATACTATAATACTAGATCAGAATAAAAGAGGAAATACATCAAATTTTTATTTAATATATTTTCTTTATTTTTCACAGGTACAAGCTATGTAATCAGTCACTCATCTTATATCAGAGTAGATTGTCCATATTACCTCCTGAAGTGTGACTCTTCCTCAATTCTACTTGAACGCAAAATATTTTCATGCACCAGGCTATACTTTTTAATTAGTTATTTAATACGATATACAATGTTTTCAGTTTTGGGCACTAATCAGACGGAAGGAAATCTAGAATTTAGAGTTAACGAACTCGAAATGAATATGATTGATATAAATTCAAAATACTAGAAGCTTCTTTTATTTTAAATGTATAAGTAATTTGAACTAAAAGTATGACTTTAATTGAATTTATAGAACTCGCTCTAAATCCAACAACAACAACAATAATAAATACCCAATAAAATTCTATAACGTGGGGTCTGGAGAGGTTAGAGTGTACGCAGACCTTACCTCTACCTTGGTAGGTAGAGCGGCTGTTTCCGAAAGACCCTCGGCTCAAGACAAAGCATAAGCACAACCAGATGAAGAGAAACGGTCAGACACAAACATGAAATTTAAAGCAGTATGAAAATGATGGTAATAAAAGCGAATAAGTCATGATAGCGCGTTATGAAAAAAGGAAGCAGTAACTAATGCAGGTAAATAAGATAAACAAAGTATACTAAATAACCCAAAGCAGCAGAAATCAAGCTACAAGGACTATAAAGCAATATTGCGCCTACTAGTATGATAGGCTAAGCAGGCCTACAATAATAACACTACAACTACCAGTTTGTAAGCGTAAGTAGGACTATGCTCAACTACCTACTACCCTAATATGTGTCCTCCACAACCCCCTATCTAAGATAATGTCCTCAGTAAGTTACACCTGCATCATATCCCGTCTAATTACTTCTCCCTAAATCCGCTTTATATATTCAAGTTAAAGTAGGAAAGATGGTTGAAAGGAAGATAGAAAAAAGAATCTAACAAGAGAACAGAAGGATGTGCATTTACATATTATATTAAGTAAATAAAATTATTTCCTAAGGATGGTAGGGGATTGTACATTGAATAATTTTTTTTTTATATTCAGCTTCCCAGCTTACGCCAGACTATTTCTGGAGATAGTAGTCCCGGTCCCTCAGCACTACTACCAGTAAATTGCGGGATGTGCCTGAATGACCAGAGTTTAAGAACAGAGCAACTGATATCACCTACAAGGTCCTACCCCAGAAGAGAGCGAATTACCCCCACCAGGGTTTGTACCCACGCTGCAGGCCTCCAGCTGGATTTTAAGTTTTTTTCCTTTGCCATCCAGCTATGCCCCGGGGACATACATTGAATAATATTACAACTTGGCAAAGGGGGTGTAGGGCTCTCTATGCTTTCCTCACAATTACCTTTTTCTAGGTCTAGGGCATGGGCTCTAATATTATAACAGTCATCCTTCATCATTTTTCTTTTGGGTTTTTATACTTTTTTTTGTTTTTATCCAGTGTTTGGCGCTCATTTGGAGGTTCGATAAATATCATCACACCCCGGGTAGGTAAGGTCTATTAAAAGAGAAAGTAATTTGTGAGAAAAATTGATTTCTTGAGTGATTTCATTTCAATAGTAAAATATATATGTATACAAAGGCATCCTAATAGAATAAAGGAAGACCTATTTTATTAGCCTAAATTAGATGATACTAATTTACAATCATCCTAAATTAAGATATTACAATATTCATGATTAATGATGATTTTAGATAATTATGGGGCAACCCCATAATTATCTTAACAGTCCCCCGCAGTCTTAGTGGGAGTTTCTCGTATGCTGAGACTGTCATGGAAATCATCAAATAGTACGCGCGGAAGACCTTTGGTAAAAATGTCGGCAATCTAATAATGGGATGGTACATAGAGAACACGAACTTGTCCACGTGCAACTTTTTCTCGGATAAATAATATATCCATTTCGATGTGTTTTGTGCGTTGATGATAAACATGATTACCGAATAAGTATATCGCACTCACATTATCACAATAAACCACGATTGCCTTTGTAATCGAACAATGGAGCTCTAAGAGAAGATTAAGTAGCCAACATTATTCAACAACCACACTGGCTACCCCTCGGTATTCTGCTTCAGCGCTCGACCGAGACAACGTTGGTTGTCGTTTGGAAGACCATGAAATCAGATTATCTCCCAAGAACACACAATAACCAAAGGTGGATCGTCGTGTGTCCGGGCAGCCACCCCAATCTGCATCTGTATAAGATGAGAGATTTGATATGGAGGACTTATACAAATGCAGTCCAAAATGAAGAGTACCCTTGATGTACCGCAGAATCCTCTTGAGAGTCGACATATGTTACTCTTTCGGATCATGCATATGTAAACACACTGCTGAACTGCATAGGAGATATCAGGTCTCGTGAAACTGAGGTACTGCAAGGCCCCTGCTAGACTGTGGTAGTGTGTTGGATCACTGTATGGAGTCCATATAGCGTTACTCAATTTGGCCTTTGTATCCATCGGAGTGTGATGGTTTGGAGGACATACCCGCTTTGTCAATGATCTCCTCGGCGTATTTCTTTTGACTTAGAAATAGACCACTTGCATATTGAGTTACAACAATGCCCAAAAAATAATTTAAAGGACCCAAATCCTTCATCGCAAATTCTGTTTCGAGAATGGACATAATAGACCGGCGAAGTCATGTAGATGAGGTCGTGAGAATGATATCATCTACATAAAGGAGGATATACACCATGTCACTTCCCTTCATATAAATGAATAATGACTGATCAGACTTGCTGTGTGAGAAACCAAGTGTGGATACAAAACCTGCAAACCTGTTATACCATGTCCGTGGAGCCTATTTCAAACCATATAAGAGTTTTTTTAGTGGGCAAA
Organism: Anisodus acutangulus; assembly: GCA_029783415.1. Taxonomy (NCBI): domain Eukaryota; kingdom Viridiplantae; phylum Streptophyta; class Magnoliopsida; order Solanales; family Solanaceae; genus Anisodus; species Anisodus acutangulus. The sequence goes on along the minus strand of CM056493.1, from coordinate 50,195,804 downwards.
CATAATTCGGATGTGTAGAGTCTCGGAAACCCAACGGCTGGTGCATGTAAACTCTCTCCTGCAGATGGCCATGTAAGAATGCATTTTTGACATCTAACTGATGAATGATCCAGGATTTTGATAGTGTCAGGCTAAGAACAGTCCGGATAGTTGCTGGCTTAACCACCGGACTGAAAGTTTTATCACAATCCACTCCAACCTGCTGAGACTTGTCATCACCAACAAGACGAGTTTTGTATCTCGCAAAGGAGCCATCATAATTCTTTTTATGGCAGAAAACCCACATAGACCTAATTATGTTCACATTAGATGGACGGGGCACTAATTTCCATGTCTTATTTTTAATAAGAGTATTAATTTCATCTAATGTGGCAGCTTTTCAATTCGGGTCTGATAGGGCTGCTTTGGGATTTTTTGGTAGAGGTGATGGTTGGACCGAATATAGTAAGTTAAAATGATGTTTAGGCCAAAAATCCCATGCATGGCACGGGTTTCAATGGTCCGATGATGTGCTATCATCGGTTGGGTATTAGGGATCTCCGGTACGCCATTGGGCCGAGATGTAGTATTTTGGCCCAAGTCAGAATGTGGTTGAAATGGGGTTGCCATTAGGTTATTGGGTTGGGATAATGTATGGGGTATTAGGCTAGATTGGTTTACAGGTGGGGGAGCAGTGGGCTCTCTCACTTAGGCCTGGCTTCCACTGAAAATGGACTAGGCCGAGACCAGCGATAAAAGGGTTGTAGCCTCCGATCCATGGACTGGTCCAGTCCCATTTTGTGGTTGGGCCGGGATATTTTGGTTTTTTTTTTAGGTCCCATCTGATTTTGGGCATTTAGATAGTGGTGTAAAATTGGTTGTATTCCGTTATCCAAAAAATCATATGAAGGTGAGGATGCCATATGAGAATTAGCAAACGGGAATGTAGACTCATAAAAAACTACATGATGAGAGATAATGATTTTACTGTTCGCCATCATAACATTTATATCCTCTATGATTTTGTGGGTATCCCAAAAAAGACACAAGGAGTGGAACGAGCCTGCAATTTGTTAATGGTTGTGGACGGAAACAAAGGATAACACAAACACCCTCAAATGTGTAAAAGATGGGAGACGATGATACAACACTTGTGTAGGGGACACATTGGAGAGCAGTTTACTAGGAAGAATATTTAAAATATATGTGGTCATTTGAGGTGTATGGAGCCAAAAATTTGGTAGTGTGGACGAATGCACATGGAGAGTGCGAACCATATTGTTAATTGTTCGAATTTTTCTTTCGGCTTTTCCATTTTGTGGTTATGTATGTGGACATGAAAGACGCAAATGCATCCCATTTTTGTGACAAAAATCATTAAATTGGACATTTATGAATTCTCCCCCCCCCCCCCATTGTCACATTGAAAACATTTAATGGATTTGTCAAATTGAATTTTGATAAAAACACTAAATTATTTTAAAATGGTGTAGGTTTGTGATTTATTTTCTAAGGGTTCACAGAAAATTTGAATAATCATCTAAAATGAGCATATAGTATTTATGACCTGTAGAACTCAAAACGTGTGATGTCCACTAGGGGTGGGCAAAAAACCCGGAGAACCGAAAAAACAGAACCGAACCGAAATTCGGTTTGGTTTTTTCTCAGATTTTTTTGAAAAATTGAACCGAATCTGGATTTAGTGATTCTGTTCGATTTTTAAATTTTGAATTAAATATATATATATTTTTATTTTTTATTTTAGGCTACTACTATCTCTTGAATCATAGTCATTGAAGTCAATCTATTAAGCTTTTATGGAAATCGCATGCGGCATGAACTTGATTAACATATCACGGAAGCATTGACATAAAATGTAGGGAGAGAAAGTAGTTGTAAATTGGTAAAACTTTAAATGGTTATAACTCTGTGCTCGGATGTCCGTTTTACTCGATATTTTTTTATTTTGCGTATTTTTTCGAGACGGGACCGGGCGCAACCAATTTTTAGAAATACGTCCGTTTTCCCAATGAATTTGTGTTTTCCCCCAAATCGATTTCTATTTTTCCGTTTTCTTTAGTAAACATCTCACGATACACAATAGATTTCAACGTCGAAATTTCATGCTAGTGTAGGTGTGAATGTCAAATTTAGTTTTGGAAATTCAATTTTTAAAAAATAATAGGAGAAATAGCTGCAAAGGTTGATGGTTTGGTCATGCGATTGTTGGAAACAGTAGTGATGAGATGCAAGTTCTCCGTGCTATTACATCTCATTAGTGGCATCCTCGTCTGAAAATCCTTCACAGAAAAGCCAAACGGATCAAAATTCACAGAAATATTGTTGTCACTTGTAAAATGTCGAACAAATATCAAGTTTTTAATCAGTTTTGGTGTATGTAAGACAATTTTCAAATATAATGGTGGGTGTGGATGGGTAGTTTTACCTGACCAATACCACGAATTGGAATTTTCTGCCTACTGCCGATAATAATATTTTTATTAATGCTCATATTAAAATAAGATGAGAGATTACCTTGAGATGTCGTCATGTGAGATGTTGCCCTTGTGTCCATATACCACGACTCATCTGGAAAATTCAAATTCATGTTGTTCATATCTTGTTCAATACCAGTGGGAGCATGGCCTACAGAAGATGGTGCCTGGGCTGCAAATGCATGTTGTGGACGAGAACCTAGAATTCTGGGATGTCGATTTGAAGATGAGGGCCTGGCCCACGATGAAGTTGGGTATGGGCATGACGGGGCAGCCTACTGTGGGGCCTAGGCCCACTGTGGGTACTGCCTCCACTGGTTTCCGACTTGCTGGTTAGACCGCCACTGCCCGTACTGGTTGCTACCGTCGGCTGGTTGGCCGCCACTGCCCGAACTGGTTTTTGACTTACGGTTTTATCCCCATTTTTTATCATTAATGTTGTGATTTCCATTTCCACCCAAACCATAGTTTTATGCTGAAAATCCGCGGAAAAAGAATTGGTGGAGACGAGAGCAGTTTCGGCGGTGGCTGCTCCAGAGGATGCTTCTTTTGCTTTTCGTGTTTCCTTGAGAATCAATCTCGAACGGGCCTCATAGAAAGGAGGCAACAGATTACTCTACTGAATGAATGTAGCAACTCCAGCATACTGTTCATTAAACCCTGCAATCAACTGAAGAACCAATCATTGATTTGTTACCGGAGAACCAACGTTTGATAGTTGGTCTGCGAGCACCTTCAACTCTTGACAATAGGCGGAAACGTTGGAGAAATCATCCAATTTAACATTAGTAAATTGGTGTTCAAGATATACAACCCTAGAAAGTTGGTTATCTTGAAATATGTTTTGTAAACGTTCCCACACCTGTTGAGCCATAGAGTTCGGCTCTAGTATGGTATGTAAAAGATCGTTTGATATAGTTCCATAAATCCATTGAAAGACTATATCATCTAAATGAGATCATAGCTTTTTGTCCACCGCAGGGGTGTCTGATGATGACTCGGAAGGGATGATATGGTCTATTACCTCATAAGTGCGGCAATGAATTTTGAACAATTTCGCCCAAGAGGTGTATTTCCCTTTTTCCATTTCAACTATTATGGAAATAAAGTTCTTGACGTTATTTACGGCAAGAGCAGGATGAAAGTTTTATTTGTCGGTCATAGTTTCTCCACGCAACAAACAAAATAAGAAGAGAATAATGTTTTGCGTTTGGTGGAATTAACTTGGAGAACCCTAAGTGTCTGCTAGGATTTGTGAAAAGGGAGAGAGAGAAAAAAATAAGTAGGGACGACGGGGGGGTGTTGTAGCTTAGGGTTTGGTTTGAAGTGGTTTAGTATTAGGATTTTTTTAGAAAACCCTAGGGTTTGGTTAAGTATTGGCCGAAAAAACATGAAAAAAATCGGCTAAGAGAGGTGGGGAAATTTTTTTAGGGCAAAATATTTTTGGCTCTTGATACCATGAGGGGAATTGATTTCTTGAGTTATTTCATTCTAATGGTAAAATATATATACAAAGGTATCCTAATAGAATAAAGAGACATATCTAATTAGCCTAAATTAGATAATACTAATTTACAATCATCCTAAATAATATAATTACAATCCTAAACTAAGATATTACAATATTCATGATTAATGATGATTTGAGATAATTATGGGATTACCCCATAATTATCTTAACAAATTGAATTTGAAACCTCTGATTAGGTATTTCATACTCAGCCTATTTCCCAAAACAAAACTCTTATCTATTTAAAAAATAATTTAATACTAATGATATAATTTTATAGTCATAAAAATATAATGACATATTCAGGAGTATAAGTTTCAGAATTGTTTTCTATTTTTCTAAAATTTCGTGAACAATTTCACATAAAATTAAACGGAGAAAGTATATTTAATTTCATGGCAATATTCTTCTTTTTTTCCCACTTGTGATTTGATATTTATATTCAGTTTGTTTTTTAATTATCTCAGCAAATTAAATACAACATGGTCTGAGTTCAAGGGATGTTTTCAATATATGCACCAACTTGTTTGAAACAATATCAGGGAATATTTTGATTGATTGGAATTCGTCGTAATATATGGAGGGGTTAGAATTTGTTTTCTTTTTTCTTCCTTTTCCGTTGAATGAGAAAAGTATAATTCATAGTTACAGGTACTATGTATCGTTCAATTCATAGTATTCTACCTTAATTTTCAATTTTGTTCTTCTCTACCTTATAGTATGGTACTACTTTGTTAGGGAAACTTTGATAAGTAGTCTAGGACACCTAAGTAATTGCTAATGACAATTCATTGTCCTATGGTTATGCTTTATTTGTTGTAGCACATATGAATGAAAATGACCATATTTTTGTTCACTGATATTCCATGTTATATTTTATCGATCTCATTTGAAAAAAATATATAAGTTAAAAATATTTGTAATGGGTCATAAAATTTATCTTTCTATAGATCATCCCCTCCACATCATCTTAAATTAAAAGAGTTTGGCGCTTATACGATTCATTGCAAATGTTTTTTTAGTTATATGAATATTTTTACTATAAAACAGCGCCCCCAACAAAAGTCATAACAAAAAATAACCTAATCTTCATTTTATAAATTTTATCTAGTATACTCATTGTATACTTTGTGTGTAATCGGTGTGTATTTATCATACGCTGATCACATTTGATATACACTTTAGTATACATAGGCGATGGCTACTAGCGGTTACAGTAGGCGGATGAAGATTGTTTTATTCGCCTTGCTAAAAACATTAAGATTTCAGTAACAAAAAATATTAAAGATCGATCCTTGTAGAGTTATATTCTTATATTCCAATTGTAACCAGTTATTACACTCATCTTTTAAATAGTTACTCCATGAAAAAAATGAGATATACTTAAGCTATTTCCAACATCAAGATTATTAAAGTCAACTATGATATCTTCTAATCCTCCAAACATTTCAACTCTCAAGGTGATTTCCTCAACTTGCTGATCTTTTTTGTTCTTTGGTTACAATATTTCCCAAACTTAACGTCCACTTGTAAGAACAACCAACAACAAAGTTATCCTTTTTTTTTATATCCAGCTCCCCGGCTTATGACAGATTATTCCTAGAGATAGTAGTCCCGGTCCCTCAGCACTACTACCAGTAAATTACGGAATGTGCCTGAATGACCAGGGTTTGAGAACAGAACAACTGATATTACCTACAAGGTTCTATCCCATTTTTGTTGGGGATGGGGTTGTATGCCTGTATACTTCAACTTGTGTTTTTGAAATCAAACTAAAATTAGATAAGACAAGCCATCTCACTTATTAGTTGTCCACAACTCTTCCTTTACATGATCGAGGTAAATGACCTGTCATAGGCAAATTGATGTATTTAATCCAAGACGAGTTCAAAATTTTAAAACTATGCGTTTCAGATTTTAGAATAGGATAATTTACTGAATTTGGGATAGATTAAACTATGTCGGAGAATTTGCACAAATGTCCGTCTTTTGAGGTCGTCCTTAATTTTTCCCCTCAAATTGAAATCTTTAATTTTTTTCCTTCGTCTAAAAACTCTTTGGTTCTGGGTTCGAACCCCAACTCAGTCAAAAGTTTAAAAAAAATTGCAAGGCAAAGTTTGCCTTCAGGCATAAGACAAACTCTTTCTTAAAGTAGAGTTGTCTTATGCCTAAAGACAAACTCTCAGAGTTTGCAGATAAATTATGTCTTGCGAAATCGAAACTCTATCTTGCGAATTCTTTTAAATTTTTAACTAAGCAGGGGTTCGAATCTATGACCTCGAGGTAAAAATTAAAGACTAGTGCCTTTGAAGAAAATCCGCGCAAAAAAAGTGAATGGGCTTCTTTCATTTTGGCCCGTCAGCCCAACTTAATTACAGGTGTTAGTCATGATATACAAAATTTATATACTGATATAATTGCTGATTGTTTTATGAATTAGATCACTGAAAAGTATTGAACTATAATTACCTCATTTCAAATATAAATAGAGTTTGATCAGAATTATTGAATTCTACGGAATTTATAACTAATGTTATAGATCCGTTCCTGTTTTCAATGCTTAAAACGAAACCAATGCCAGTTCATCATCTATTATCGAGATGGTATCTTGATCCACTGGATTGTAATCAAATTAGGATTCAGATCTTAGCTAACACATTGGTAATAATTGGTTAATGTGTGCTTATTTTATTGATTATTTTAGATTTTTGTACAAAGTGTCTTAATTCTTTTCTTCTACCTTCTTGCGTGATACATAACTAACTAACTATGACTAGACCAAAATTTTGGTGAGAGTATTTGAACTATAGCACAAATTAAAAATTACAATTAACAAACACTCCCAAGAAAGATCATGTAGTTCCAAAAAAATACAGACATATAAGTAATTACTACTACTATTTTGAGCGATATTTTATGGATATAATATATGATATACTCCCTTCGTTTCAAACTTGACGTTTTTCTCTTTTAAACACCTCTTAAAAAATATTATTTAGAAGAAGCTTCTAATTATTTTACCTTTATTTATATCTTAAGATATAACCTCTTTTTATTTAATATTTACTTTATTTAGAAGTTTTGTGGGGTTGCCAATAATATATAAGATTAACTATATAATACTAGATCAGAATAAAAGAGAAAATACAGCAAAATTATTAATATTTTTTCTTTGTTTTTCACTGGTTCAAGCTATGTAATCAGTCATTCATATTTGTATCAAGATAGTCGGTCTATATTACACTCTCTTGGAATACGATTTTTCTCTTATAAAATTATGACAAATAATTTGAAATAATTACTTTTAGAGAAATCATGACAATTAATTTGAGACGGAGGGAGTAACATATTTCAATTCTCAAGCAAGGGAATGTCTATTGGATTAGTGACTCAAAGCTCAAAAATCCAGCTATATGCTTGGGTTCGAATAAAATTCCAGTGTAGTGTTAAAAGAGTGAAATAAATAATCAATTAAGTATCAAATCATAACCCCACTGAACACCGAATAAATAGAATCTACATAGGAGAAAAAAATACTTAATTGTAATGTGGTCAAATGGTTTTGTCGTATTAGGATATTTGGAAGATAAGTTTTCTCAAACAATTGTGGTCGGTTTTTATAATTTTCTAATACATTGGACTGTGTGGGAAACGAAATTTTATATTTGTTAATTGTAATATTTTATTAGACATTAATCAAATTCAAATCTCCTTATTATGCGGGTATTAGGGTGTAATCTGTATGAGATTGTTTTCTTTGGCATTTACCCACTAGACTTGTGATTTTATACATTGAAAAGATCAATGGAGATTTTGCTCTGAGGGTCTAAAGATATGATTTTACATATTATTAGAGCAAAAGGAAATCAAAAGAAGATTTTTTCATTTATTTATCGTGGTATAATATATTTTGGAAACAATGCGAGAGTGGAAAATTAAAATTTTATGTGAGTAAAACTATGTTCATTTGAGGAAATCTTTGTTGGAGAATACAAATCAAATCAAATCAAATCAAATAATTTTGATTCGAGGACAATCAAATAATGACAAGTTTATATGCAATTGAGAGATTAAAACCAAAGACATTAATTTTGGCACTTCAACCTGGTCATTTTACTCGCATAAAAAATAAAATTTCAAACATATTGATCTAATTTATTTGTGGGGAGAAAATTAGAAAAGAGGAATGACACAATTAGTGGAAAAGTGAAGTATTTACATGTAACTTCATATTTGGTTGTGATGATAATTAAGACATTGTGCTAAAAGTGATTGCTTAATTCTAGAGTATCCAACAAAATAGATGTAGATTGATCTGAAATTATATTTAATTTCATAATAAGTGAAATTAGTAACAAAATAAGATATATAATCTGCTACCAAAAATTTAAATACACTGATAGTATCAATTTTTTATATTATATATATAAGTTAAATCTAATAAAAACACATAAATAATGAGAATAAATAAATAAAGAAAACTAGAGAGAGAGAGAGAGACGAATTGGACCTATAAGGACCTATTTGGGCCAGCACATTGCATGTTGGACTCCTATTTTATCTCTAATTTTTGGGGTCATTTGCACTTTCTCCCATTTGGGTTGGTCTTTAATGTTTGTCCCTCAATGCAAAAAATCGCAGGGGAATAAGTATATTTTTTTATCATAATATCACATAACTTATACCCTGTTAGGTATAAGTTTAATTTTGAAGGGAATAAATTAAAGACCATCCCATTTGAAGGGTCAATTGTGCAATTAAATGTAACTTTTGCCTTTCAAATGGGCAAGGGCAGCCCGGTGCACTAAGCTCCCGCTATGTTCGGGGTCCGGGGAAGGGTCAGACCACAAGGGTCTATTGTACGCAATCTTACCTCACATTTCTGCAAGAGAATGTTGCCTTTCAAATGGGTTGGTATTTAATTTTTGCCATTAACAATCGAACTTATGCCTAGCCGGACATAAGTTCTTTAAGGATACGTGATATAACTTGTGGAATGTTGATGATGCGACAATATAAATTTATGTCCCGCAAAAAGTTATTTGTTATAAGGACAAAAATTAAAGACCATCACAAAATAGGGCAAAGTGCCAATGACCCACCAGATATTCTTCAATTGAACACAACCAGTCCATTTTCAATGAATTATAGACCAGTATGGGTTATCAGTGGTGTCCAGCCCAAAAAATACATCTTCCTTATTTTAGGGGTACTGAAATGGAAAGGTAGAATTTTTTTAAAAGAAAAAATTGAAGTGGGAGAAACTTAGAACTTTTCTTTGTTTGGTTGATTAAAAGAAATTTAGTTGGGTTCGATTGGGTATTCTGTTTTATTTTATTTAAGCATTGATTAGGTAAAATCTTATAATAAGAGCAGTTATGATTGAAAACGCCCAATAGATTGGCATTCCTATTTACCATGAAGAACATAGAGGAATATATCAAGTATGGAATTGAGGAATAATCAATTAATTGAAACAAGATTTGGACTTTTGGACAATAGTTAATTACTTCTTCCATTCACTTTTACTGGTTTATTATTAACTTTACACGCCTCTTAAGAATTAACAAATGTATTATATTTAATTATAATACCCATACTAGTTGGTGTACGGTCTCAATAGATTTGGGAAGTGATTTTTGGAAATGAGTAATTACTGTTAACGGTAAAACAAGAAAATTTTTTTTTTGTCTTTTTCTTGATATGTTAAAGTGGGTAAATAAAAGAAAGAATTTAATTCGTATAGTGGACAAGTGAAAACGAACGGAGTAACTTATTGACTACTGGAGTTCAGAGCGTTTGGTTAAAAGAACTTGCAGATCCCTACAGGGCAAAGTCTTTCATCTTGCTTTGAAAATATTACTAAATGTGATTAAAATATGATCAATGGGACTATAAACAACGCAAAAAGCTCAATGGGACACCTAAGACTAAGTGTTGCAGTTGAAGTGATTGTCAAATAACTTTTACATCACATAAAATGCTATACAATTAAAAGAAAGTTTTATTAGTCACAACTCATTACTCATAACTGAAAACTACTAAGCAATCCATTGGCCATAAAAATTGGCATAGTTAATTCAAGAAAAAATAATTAAGAGACGTTAAAAGCCCTCCGGAGTGGCTGGATCAATGGAAAACACAATCCAAAAAATATGACAACCAAACACTAAAAAATGTTTTTTCTTGAGAGAGATTTTTATTAAACGAAGAAAAATAGTTTTTTTTGGCTTATGTTTTACACTAGATATGTTGTTGTTTCTATGTGATAGTCCAATAACAACAACGTATCCAGTGTCATCCCACAAATTGAGGTCTGAAAATGGTAAGATGTACACACACCTTACCCCTACCTTTATGGGATAGAGATGTTGTTTTCGATAGACCTCAACTCAAAAGAAAAGAAAGAATTTGACGCAGGTAAAAGTATGACAACACAATAACAAGATACAAGGCAAATGAGAAAATAAATAATACTAGTACACATTTGAACTAATTCTAAATTTTACAGTGTTGGATAGTGAGACAAAAGTTTCTTCTGAAATCATTTTCCATAACAGTAAGACTCGAACCCAAGACTTATGCATACATACAAGTGAAGATATATGCAAATCAATTTTGACCAAATTAGTAAAACAGTAACATATAATCAGATTTATGCAGAGTAAAATAGCTTCCCATTTACAAAGCATATTCAAACTCTCTCTCTCTATATATATATATATATGTTTCCTTCACTATTATCCCTCTCATTTCTATCAGTTAAATCTTTGTTTTCTAAACACTTGCATCCTCTGCCAGTTCCTGTATTCTGGAAACTATACACAATTCTTTCAGAGGTTAAAACAACCAGAAAATTTCTGATAATGTGAAGAAAATCAATACACCATTCGGATCAGCATGGTTAATCGTACAAACCCTCGTGCTCCCAAATATCAGCAAGAAAGTCGACCATGTCCTATAAAGAACAACCATTTGGAAAAAAGTTAAGCTGAGTCTTCGCTTCAAATGGAAGAGAAAATATGTGAATAAAAGTTTCAAGAAATTACACTCACCGAGAGAGGAATTGGCTGAGCGAAACGCTTGTTAGTCCCAAATAAGCTTTCATAGGAGACATTCCAACTGTGGTGATATAGAACAAGCACAATTAGCCAAGAAAGGTAGACAAACATACAATAATGTAATGGAGTGTAAGGAAAAGTGTAGCAGCCATATTCAATGATAAAATACCATGTCTAAATGAAGCATATTAAACACTATGTAAAACCCATGTCGAAATGAAGCTTATCAAATAATACGTGAGTTTTTCCCATCTATCCAAACCTTGATGGACGAAATTACTTAGTACAGATGCTGGTGGGAGGTAGCAAGTAGTGGCGGAGCTAGCCTTACAGTTACGGGTTCCGCAGAACCCAGTAACTTTGGCTCAAACCCTTTATTTAAATTCAAATAATCATTGAATATGTACAATAATCTTTCAACGATAAAAACCATGTCTAAATGAAGCTCTTATTAAACACTAGGTAAAAAAGCATGTCTAAATGAAGCTTATTAAACACTAAGTGGTTTTTTTCCTATCTGACCAAACCTTGTGGACAGAGTTAGCCTAGTACCTATGCTTGTGGGAGGTAGCAGAGCTAGCCTTACAGTTACAGGTTCGGTAGAACCTAGTTTCTTTGGCTCAAACCCTGTATTTATATTAAAAAAATCATTTAATATGTATCAATAATCTTTCCAGCACCCAAAAAAACAAAAAGATTGTGGTTCAAAACCCATAAAACTATGATTTCTAGCTCCTTCTAGTAGGAGGTACCCCGTGAAAATAGTCGAGGTGCGCACAAACTAGCCAGACACCACGACTATAAAATTAAAAAATCTATCTGAGTCCTACAGTGCTGTAATACCACTTTAAGAAAAGTCCAAAAATTTGATTCCATGAGAATTGTGACTTTGGTATTGAAATGCTTCATCAGAAACATGAAATGAGCAAGGTTAACATTCTCACTTCAACATCTGTTCTTCGGCTAGTCTTCGGTTCCCTGGATTTTTACTTGCTAACCACTGAAGCCTGGTCTGGTTCCAAAGAAGATAGCCTGCAATCAGCAGACAGTCAAGATTGCAAACAGAACTTAAAAAGTCCCTATTCATGCACGGCCTTACTTCACAACTAGGTATGGCTTATGTTTTTGAATGAAAATCGTGCAATGAAGGTGGAAAACAGACTCGAACGTCTAGCCACAGAAATGACTAGTTTTCTCTAATTTATAAAAAAAAAGAGTTTAAATTATATACACCGTCACTCTAATGAATTTTTAAACTATCAGGTCATTACTACTTGTTATAGTAGATAAATTGTCCTTTTTTCAAGATTTCAAATACCACATTTTAAGGAAGCTTACTTGCAGATTTCCTTTGAGTGGCCTGATACTGATAGTGTAAAAAGTTCTTTACACTAACGGTGTCCATTACTTAAAACTCATACAAAATGAGTTCGAGTTTTATACACCGTCGGTGCAAATAGGTTTTACATTATCTGGTCATCCAAATGATATTTTACAGGTAAGCCTCCTAAAATGTGGGATTTGAAATTTTCAAAATAAGATACAATACCTGCTACAATAGGTGAAAATGACCAGATGGTGTAAAAGTAATTTAAATGTGTATATTGAACTCTAAATAATCTATTCAGTACTTACCGTGATTGACGAATTCATTATTCTTGCTGGCATTGCCGGTGCCACTGTGTTGACTAAGGCTCTGATTTGAGATACTGATGGAAGACATGCTTCTCTGAGATTGAACAGTACTAATCTCCATCTCGCATGTACTGGTGCTCCAAAAATCATCTGATATACTCGGTTTCCTCACCAACTTTCCTTGTATTCGTAGTCCTTTAGATGGTTCATCCACAGCAATAATTGGTTGAGATTTGGAACAGCAACCAAAGCAACCTCTGCTCTGTTCAAAATTCAGGTTTATTTGCATATACAACACATGGTTGACAAGACGAAAACTGTTTTGATGCCACAATAAGAAGCAATAGCTTATCCAAAAAAAGATGGCACTTGAATCATTAAACAAGCACACAGTGTCCTAGATTAACAATATATGCATGCAAACTTCAAAAGAAGATAACCCTGACTCAACCTATGTGGGACATGTTCTGTTCCGCACGTATAATATGGTTCTAAGGTTTGAAGACTTTTCTTTTTTACTTTCTTTCTCTTCCTTCTTTTGTTTATTCTCTTCCTTTTTTTCCTTTTCCTTTTTTCTTTATTTGGAGATGAAGTAACTCATTTGGCATGGAGTAGAGAGAGAAGGCTCAATAGACTTAGGAGTGTGCCTGCTAATGGCTCGACAAATTGAACATAGAGAGGCGCAGGTCAGTAGAATGGTAGTGAAAACTACCCTGCCTAAGTTTAATTCTGAAACCATTTGAAAGAATTTCAGCATCAAATCCCAAAAACTTAAGACTTGAGTGCAGTAGCCTTGTAACCTTAATGACATTTTTTGGAACCCTTAGACAGCCTAAATGGGACAAGTTCTTGACACTAATGATCATTTAAGTTTCTGCTCATTGTGACATCAACAACAGCCTTTTTGAGAAAAATCAGAAACAATATTCAATTTAAAAGTGGAGCTCCGAAACCCTTTTCAATAAGGGGAAAGCCCACAGCCTGAAACGACCAAATAATATCACTATAGTAAATACTAAAGAGACCACTACACACTCAAAGAGACAGTCCTCTTTTAATTTACTCACCTTAATATAATACCGCCCGCACTCTATTTTTTCTCACAAACGCTTTTCTTATTGTCTGTGAATTTCTATATGCTCTTGCTTCAATGCTCTATTTCTTTGCGTTGAAATGAGAAAATTGTCTCTCTACTTATAACAATAGGAGTAGCAAACTCCAAGCACAAAAATCAAGAAAAGGAAAATTTGTTGGAAAATATAAGGAAAAGGTAAACAAATTTTAAATTGAAAGAAAAAAATATATTACTACAATATTTACTTATGAGCAAATACACAAATGGCTTGAGTCATGCCAGACACTATCCTAAACGCTACGTTATTTAAATTCCTTTTTGACAAGTTACCTCTTGCATGAAAAAATTAAGAAAAGCCTATTCTCATCCTACAAATAGGATGATCATTTGCGGTCATAAGAATAACAAGCTAATTCAATTCTCTTCCGGTATTCAATCTCTATAGCCTAATTTCAACTGCTCTTCCTCTTATTCTCAGTTCCTGACTAGCTAGTTTATTATTTAAATGTTGTTGTAACTGTTGTATATAATTGCAGTACGGGAAGTAAATAAATATTACAAGTGTTCGAAAGGATAAACTAACAACCAAGATTATAATTGCCGCAAGCTTGTTGAGTCTTGAATCTTGATATCCTGAAATCAAGAAACACTAAATCTGGATTGTTACAACTGTAGCTGAGTCGAGAGATGACTCTCTATCTTTAAGACAAGATTGCCCCGTATATATGTTTTTACGTTAACGGGAATAGTCTTCCAAGATAAAACAACAACTAATCAACACTACAAAGCAAATAGGTTGATTCTGACGAAGAAAACAAACATGAAACGACTTGCTGAAGAATGGAAAAGGAAGAGTTTCTGTTCTTTTCTTTCTACTATTTCTGTATCTTTCTCTTTTTTTTTTTCCAGAATCCTCTCCTTCAAATCTGTTTCAGGTCTCAATATATAGTGTTTAGGAGGAGGAGAGGTGTTAAGAGGTCCTTTAAGAGGTGTAGTCATGGCAAGAAAAGTTTTGTAGTAAGTGCAAAACGTTTCAGATGATTAATGCCATAAACTATTGGCTTTCTGGTTGCTGACAGCATTCCTGAAACTCCAGGGACCAAACTATAAATTCTAAAAAGTTTGGGGTCCAAAAGATAATATCAGAAGTAGTCCAGAAGCCCACAGCCCACGACCCGAGCCCGGACCGGACGGGAGGCAGCGGCGCGTGGGGCTAGCCTCAACCCAAGCACACCTAGGTACTCCCTCATTCAAACATATGGGTTACCCCTTGGGGTCTCAAACCCTTATCCATTTTTTAGGCTTATAAAAAGAACAATTCTTCTTTTTCCCACCGATGTGGTAGATTTGTCCCACACCATATTTTCATGCCTCAAACACCTTACTTTGTGGACCAATATCTCTTTCATTTCTTAACGAAATTTGACGATCCTTGGCCCTACGGTCATCTACTCACTTCGTAGATCATGCATGTGCGAAGAGACAAGGTCTCCAACATGCGGAACACTAGTGTTTAAGTAATTAAATATGGGTGGACGCAACCCCCACCAAAGGCAAATTTCCAACAATCCCCTCTTGAAAGAGATTTTGGTGCACACACAAGGTGCCTACTTTCAGCAATCTTTCAGCGAAAAGATATTGCATCAGGAGAGGTAGCTTCCGCTTTGAACCTTCCCTAGTTGAATACCACCGGACTTACTTACTGCGCGGTGAACGTGATGTCTTGAACCATTAGTGTTTAGTGTAAGCCAAGACAATGATACCAACACAATAACTCCCCTTATTCGTTTTCATTCTTATTGTTTTGTCCGTTGTGGCCGTGGACACACTTGGATTCTTAAGTGCGTTCATTTGAGGCGGCCTGTTCTCGCACTTAAATAGGTGATCTCCTACAAGGTATCCTGCTATACCCCACTTCACAAGTGTTAGGAATCATTAAAAGTTTCCCAACCTTAACCTCAACCTCAACCATTTGAGGATCGTTAAAGGTTTGGAAGCTTAACCTTTACCCACCATGAAAGTAGCACTTTAATGTCTATTGCGGGAACAACTTTGGATTCATGTTTCCTTATAGAAATCATCATCCGAAGTGCTCTTGCTTCCACCGAAGCGCTCAACTGAACCTTTTACCGCTTAGTTTTCCCGTTGAACCAAATTCTTGGGATCTCCAGTCATTATGGTTGGGTTACCACCGCAAAGGTTCGTATTGTTTGGGTTTTAAGCCCATTCCCCTAGACAGGCAGAACTCTTGATCTTCGGGTAGTCCCTTCGTTAAAGGGTCCGCTATATCCTTTGATTAGTAATCAAGGAAGTGACACCCGTGATGATCAACTGCCATACGGTCTTATGTCTCCGACAGATATGTCCAGACGCCGTCATCCGTGACCTTCCTGAAGCCGACCGACTAGCCATAGTGTATAACTGCCGAAGGCACAAGTTTCTCCCAATAAGGGACGTCCTCTAAGGAGTAGTGAAGTTACTCAACTTTTTCTCATGCTTTGTTTAAAGCGATAAACTCCGATTCCATCATGAATCGGCCGATGTAAGTTTGCTTAGAGGATTTGCAAAGACACACCACACACATCCACTTGTGGCTTTGGTGTTCTTCAAGTCCGATGTCCAGTTTGCATCACTGTGTTCTCCCAGAACTGCTGGACATCCAGAATACCATAATCCGTAGATAAGCGAATATTTCAGATATCGTCATATCTGATTTAACGCTTTCTATCGATCATTTTTAGAATCACGAGTGAACCTTAGTTCAACTGATCTACTTTGTAAGCCGATACCAGGTCGGTTGTAGTTGTAAAATACATTGAACTACATGTGACATGCGCATATCGCTCCTGGTATATGGATGCACCATGATTCCAATCAATTCTATGATTCATATCTATTGGTGGCCTCAACGAGACTGTCAGCTACCTCACAAATGAGTTTGGAATTAGACCAGTCCGTTAGATGTCTTAGAAATTCTAATTCCTAAGATGTCATCTATGATACCCATATCTTTCGTACCGAGACTTTTGTTTCAATATGACTTCCACTTTCAGATTGTTGGTTTTCCAACTATTGGCTTTCTAATTTCAGAATCAATATTTCTGTTGTCAGATTCATTGTTTTTGTTTCACCTGAAACTTGCAGGACCAAAATGTAAACATTTCAGGGACCCAAAAAGAAAGGAAGAAGCCCAACAGTCCAACAAACCAACTTTGATCCTCCCCTTCCAACTCTCCGGTTAGGAAGGCCGTCTCAATGTCCATGTCACGCAAGACTGCAATGGCCCTGAATGTTAAGCTATTCATAGGGGAGCACATGTCCAAGTAGCCGAGGCCTTATACTTGACAGTAGATCCATCTACTTTGTACTCAATTTGAGTATCCACTTTTGCAACCCAAAGGTTCTTTTCCGGGAGGAAGGTCAACCATTACACAAGTATGGTTCTATCTGATGGAATCTATTTCTCTCTACAGCTTCTTTCCAAAGCAGCGCTTCTGGAGATGACAATTCTTTGCTAATTGTCCATGGTCCGTTCTCAACCATACAAGCTAGAAGGTCTGGAATAAGTCTTTGTCCCCTCTTTGCTCCGTCTCGGTTCACCATCTAGAATCCCCGAGTTATGTAGATCTGGAACATTAAGTTCCGGATAGTCAGCAATTTCCGAGTCCTGTAGCTCTGGAACGTCTGGTTCCGGACAATCAGGCACTCGCGGGTTTTTGTTAACCTCGAGCAATTTCTTCTTTTTCCTTCTCAAGGAAAGTTATCCTCAAAGAATTCAGCATTCTTTGACACCAAGAGGCGATAAGCACTACTGTTATTTGCAGATCCAGTGGATATGCAATTAAAGAATGGCCTACACCTAAGAGTGTGACAGAAGTTAGAAGTTTTCATGGACTTGCTAGCTTCTATAGGAGATTTGTGAGGGACTTTAGTACAATTGATGCACTGTTAACTGAAGTCATTAAAAAGAATAAGGTTTTTAATTGAGGAAAAGAACAAGAGCATGCATTTAATGTCTTGAAAGATAGATTGTGTTCTGCACCTTTGTTACAATTACCTGATTTTTCTAAATCCATTGAAATTGAATGTGATGCTAGTGGAAAAGGTATAGGGGTTGTTTTAATGCAAGATTCTAAGCCTATTGCATATTTTAGTGAGAAATTAAGTGGAGCTACCGTGAATAATTCTACTTATGATCATGAGTTATACGCCTTGGTAAGGCCTTTGGCTACTTGGCAGCATTATTTGTGGCCACGTGAGTTTGTGGTAAAGACTGACCATGAGTCGTTGAGGTACTTGAAAGGCCAAGCTAAGTTGAGTAGGCGACATGCCAAGTGGGTGGAGTTCATTGAGAAATTTCCATATGTGATTTCATACAAGCAAGGTAAGGACAACGTGGTGGCTGATGCATTATCCCAAAGGTACGTTCTTGTCTCTACTCTTACTTCGAAACTAATGGGATTTGAGCACATTAAGAGGTTGTATGTTGATGATTCATATTTTGGAGTTGCTTATGCTTCGTGTTTGAAAGGACCTTTGAGAAGTTCACTTTGCATGATGAACCGGTTGCTTTTCAAGGAAAATAAGTTGTGCATGCCAATATGTTCATTGCGTGATGTTTTTGAGAAAGAGGCACATTCTGGGGGTCTTATGGGACACTTTGGAGTGCCAAAAACGTAGATATACTTGCTGAAAATTTCCTTTGGCCCGGCATGTGCAAGGATGTAGAAAAAAATTTTGCACAACATTTAGAATGTAAACATGCTAAATCTAACGTTTTACCACATGGGTTGTACACACCTTTACATGTTCCGATTTCAACTTGGATAGATATCTCTATGGATTTTGTCTTAGGTTTGCCAAAAATAAAGTATGGTAAGGATAGTGTCTTTGTTGTGGTGGATAGATTCTCTAAGATGGCTCGTTTCATTCCATGCTTGAAAACTAATGATGCTTCTCATGTGGCTGATTTGTTTGTTAAAGAAGTTGTGAAATTACATGGCATACCTCAAACTATTGTTAGTGATAGGGATGTTAAGTTTTTGACCCACTTTTGATGTTTTCTTTCGGGAAAGTTAGGGACCAAATTGTTGTTTTCTACTTCTTGTCACCCACAAACTGATGGGCAAACTGAGATGGTGAATAGAACTTTAGGTAACATGTTGCGGGCTGTTTTGAAAGGTAAATTAACTTCTTGGGAGGAGTACTTGCCTTTGGTGAAATTTTCTTATTATAGAACTATTTATTCTTCTACTGGGTTCTCTCCTTTTGAAGTTGTTTATGGTGTCAATTCCCTTACTCCCCCTGATTTAGTGCCATTGCCTACTAATAATGTTACTAGTCTTGATGGAAAAAATAAAGTTGAGATGATGAGGAAGATACATGAGCGAACTAAACTGGCCATTGAAAGGAGGAATGAGCAAGTTGCTTTGAGAAGAAATAAAGGGCGAAAACAAGTCATCTTTGAGCCTGGAGACTCAGTTTGGGTTCACATGAAATAGAAAGGTTTCCTTCTAAAAGGAAGTCTAAATTGCATCCTAAATGTGATGGACCCTTCAAAGTTCTCGAGCGAATTGGAGACAATGCTTACAAGTTGGATCTGCCCGGTGAGTATCAAGTAGGTGCTATTTTCAATGTTGTTGACTTGTCCTTATATGATGATGTAGGATCAAATTCGAGGACGAATTATTTTCAAGAAGAGGGGGATGATAGCTCCATGGGCAAGGATGACGCTATAGAAACCCTAAGAAGACCATCGTCAAGATTACAAACTAAGGAGATGCAAGTCAAGGTTGCTGGGCTTCAATTGGAAATCAAGAAGATACTTATCATGGAAGAAGAGCCCAAGAACGAGTCCAAGATTGTGGAGAAGAATGGGCTGAGTGCTACACATATTTCATGATTCAAGTTCAAGTCCAAGAAGAGGAAGATTAGAGCCCAAAACCAAGCCCACATGGGGCTGAAATTTCTGCCCAAAATTTTACTTAAATCACACGTATAAAGTGCCAACTTTTTGGTAACTTTTTCCTTATTTTATAAGGAAAGAAGTTTGCCAATTATTTTACATGCTTTCCTAGTTTAAAAGTTTCGTAGTTAGATTTTAGTTTAGTTCTTTCCATAAAAGTAGATTCTATTCCCGTTCTATTTGGGATAAGTCTCCCCTGTATATAGGGGTGGATTTTGTTATTTTCATAACACAACATTATTACTATTTGAGAGTTTCTCTTCTTTACACCTTTGTGTGTTGGCTACTTTGGATTTATCTTACAATCTTATAAGAGCGATTCTTCTAATAGGTAAGATCAATTCGTGCTTGATATCTTTGGTTCTTATTCGTAAATTAAAGAAGGTAATTAGTCTTATACTAATTATTGTCTCTAATTTCTTCGAATTAGGGGTCTAGATCACTTTTTGATATAAGTTCTTGAATTGACTCTATTAGTATCGTAATTAGTCTTAATTCGCTAATTTTGAATACTAAGATCAATTAGGGTGCTTATCATTTAATCTTGAAATTTGGGGATTTTATTCTCGAATTTCGCATATCCTTAAATTCCGTCTTTAATCTTTATATTTTCGCTTCCGCATTATTTTCTTGTTTTCGTTCAAGTAACCCGATTCTTATCACTTTGGCTCCAAGAAATAGAGCATCATTTGTCTCCAAGTAATTGAGCATTTCTTTGGCTCCAAGTAATAGAAAATCATCCAACTAAAATTGGCACATGAGTTTTTCGATCACTTAACAAAAAATCAACTCTTTCAAGGTCACTTGTCTGATGAAGCCACTTGTTAAAAAAAAGGAATTTTTGAAATATTGCCAACAACTGCTCAAATATTCCCCCCCCCCCCCCCCCACACACACACACACACACGCACTTTCCTAGTATTTGTTTCAATCTATACAAACTCTTCTTCAATTTGCATATCATGTGTTGCTTCCTTTTTGCTCTAAATCTTTCCGCTTGCTCTATATAGATTCTTTTTTCAAATCTCCACAAAAAAATTCCAGTTTTCACCTCCACTTGTGTTTGAACCATTTTACCACCAACCCAGCTTTGTGTCTAATAAACTTATCGTTTTCATAGCCTTGGTATGGAAACTTACTAAGTGATCACTTCCAAATTCAGAAAACCCTAGAATTAAAAAAAAAAAAGGGCAATTCTGCATATTTCTTGAGTTTAAAGACTCATTTGCATTTAAGTGATCTTTTATCTTTGGAAGTTCAACCAGCTCGTGCATGACATTATACTGTAGAGATTGCATATATCTTCTTGCATCCACAGGTTCTTTTCTAGACGAGACAACACCTCCTCAAAGACTTTCTGGCTCCCCCACATCACTACGAGGACATACTTTTTAAAGGATGCTTGGATGATTCTACTTCTTGACTTTGTGTTCTCCTTAATGGTTGTTGTATTTCTTGAGGAGGGTGAGGTTTCTTTAGAGGGGGAGATTTGTGGGCTCCATCACCACTTGTGGAAAAACCATGTGCCAAGAACCACTTGGTAGAAATTCATTCTTGAAGATCAAGAATGAAATATTTGGAGAATTTTTGGACAATGTTTCCTTGTCTCTATTTTGTGCTTTGAGCTCACGGCTCCTATATTTTTATAAATAGAGAGACAACTCTCTCCTTTCAACACACACAAATAAAACACAAAAGCAAGAGCAGATAATATTTACATTCATAGATTGTAAGAAGTAAACAACTTCAGAGCGCATAATAGCTTCTTCAGGTATAATTCATTTGTCAATCTTGGTCATGTAATGGCATTCCAACCTTGTCCATATTTTATATGCACTATCTTCATCAATGATGTTGCGCACATCATCTAATATGTGTAATCTGATTGCACTAGCGTTTTTTATCCATGTCTATCCAATCCTCGGGTTTCATAGGTTCGGGCTTTGTAATATTTCCTTCTATTGCCTTGTATAATCCTTATTACATGAGCAGATCCTTCATCCTTCTTTGCCACGAGGAGAAACCGTCCTCTCTATTGAATTTTACTACCTCGTGCATTACTCCAAACATTTTTCAGAGTATTCTACGACTGACCGTGAAGAATATTTCTTAGAATAAGCTGAACCTAGGCTCTAATACCAATTTTTGAGAAAAATAGTCCACAGAAATAATATTCACAATAAATACTTGGAAATAATGGAGCACCAAGACAGGATAATCAACGAGAACAGAAAAAAAGAGACCCAGACAGTCGAAATTTAACATGGAAAGCTCTTCTCCACATCCTAGTGGCAAAATAATATGACTACTAAGTAGTTAGGGAATTTTCACTCCATAGTCCCCAGTAAAATACTCAGGAGACCACTACACTCAAAAGAAACAATCTTCGCTAAAATACCGCGTACACTCTCTATTTATTCCCAAAGATTGTATTTCTTATGTCTCTGAATTGCTATCTGCTCTTGCTTCTGTGTTCTGTTTTTGTGTGTTGACATGAGAGAATTGTCTCTATATTTATAACAATAGGAGTTGTCGGATCCTAGCACAAAATTAGAGAAAAGGAGAAATTGCCCAAAAATTATCCTCCACACTCGTCATTCTTGGCCTCCAAGAATGAACTTCTACCAAACATTCTATTGGCATGTGGTTTTTCAACAAGTTGGGGATGGACCCGCAAGCCTAATCTCCATATTTATGACTTTCTTATCCTCCCATTCACAAATTATATGACTTTAGTTAGCACAAAGTTAATGAAAGGACAACCAGAATGATATTTGTTAAAATTCAAATGAAGAGATCAGAATAATGGGATGAAATAAAGACAAGACGGTAATGTAACGGGGGACAATGAGTGAACATACACATGAAATTACCGATATTCCAGATAACTACTCCATTTCCATTCATAGATGTTAGCCAAAATCACATCACAAATACTCACCATATATGACATAATATACAAGATAAAACATCTCTCAAATGTTACAGCTTCAGATTTCAGCAATATTCACAAGGTACTCCAAAGAGACTTTAAACCTCCCCTTTGGTCCCACTTTCCTCCCTCCCATACCCTCACACCCCCTCCCTCCAAATCATATATCAAAGACCCTCTTTAACTTTGGAGGTTCAAGGTTTGATCACTCAAAATTATTGGGGAGAAGTGATTAGAAAGGACATGGCGCAGTTACAGCTTACCGAGGACATGACCTTAGATAGGAGGTTGTGGAAGACACGGATTAGGGTAGAAGGTTAATAGGTAGTAGATGTCTCGCATTTCTTTCCATACTAGTAGTATTTCTATTGTAGTTTCTTATCCTTTGCTTTCTGTTACTCCCTCCATTTTAAAAAGATTGTCTGGTTTTGACTTGACACAAAGTTTAAGAAAGTAGAGAAGACTTTTGAATCTTGTGGTCTTAAATTAAAGATGTGTTGAATGTACAAAAAAGACCTTTAATCTTGTGGTATTAAACATTCCACGTGGAAAGTTGGAATGAAAGAGTTGCCAAAAAAGGAAAGAGGCATTCTTTTTTAAACGGACTAAAAAGGAAAGTAAGACAAACTTTTTGAAATGGAGGGAGTACTATTTATTATCTTTTGGTATTTGCTTGGCGTATTGTTTTGCTGTAGTTATTGTTTCCTTTTCCTTTTTGACCTACTTTGTTTTTTGCTTTATCTTGAGCCGAGTGTCTATTGGAAACAACCTCTCTACCCCTCAAGGTAGAGGTAAGGTCTGCGTACACTCTACCTTCCCCAGAACCCCACCAGTGGGATTATACTGGGTTTGTTGTTGTTGTACTCATGCATCACTGGTTACCCAGATGGCACACCAAGTAACGAACTCTTAAGAAAATGACTTGTAGCAGGTGAACTAAAGGAGGAATGGAGATGGACTATTTCCTTATGGTTTCTTAGGAGTACAAGGAATTTGGAGTAAAACTGGAGGAGTATGCTTCCCTTCAATATAAGTTTTTCCAACCCTCCCAAAATTGGAAGGGAAGGAGGAAGCAAATCCTGTAATTCCTTTTTTAGCTATTCGATACAACCAGAGTTGAAGGTTAATACTTCCTGAAGTGGAAGTAGATTAGCAAGTTCACCTTGAACCCCCTTCTTTCCCTCCTCCCCCCTTTTCGGGAAATAAACAAAAACTAAATACCAATCTTTCGGGTAGAACTCTTTGCTAGTAAAAGTACACATGAAACCGCTTTTTAGTACAAGATAACACCTCCCAAACCAGCTCTGAGCATTAGTTGCCAAAGAAACTAAGCTTACTTAAAGCAATAGGAGAAGAAAGGTTAATTCCGAAAAAATAAAACATGAAAATATATCCAGCATCCCATGTTAATTACAATATCCATTTTGGTAATCTTATATTCCAAGATAGATTACTCCTATGCTAATAATTATATTATTCCAAGATGAGGTACATAGAGCATGCCTGGGATACTCTTCCAACTATTGATTGCATAAACAGACTGAAACGATAGTTTTCTCACCTAAACTTTCTTAAAGATTTTAACTAATAGCCCGAAACAAAAAAAATATATAGAGAGGAAGATGTCGCAGAGCTGATAGTTCTCATTAGAAGTTGGAAACAGTCTTTTAGTTCTTGAAGAATGATAAAAATGTTGGTTATTTCTCAACCTAATCTGATCTATCTATTCATTCCAATATTACTTCTCTGCAAAGTTACATCAATTATGTCTTGCAAGCACGGTATTAACCCAAATCATATTCCCTATATCTAAATTAACAAATTACAAATAATCATGAAAGGATTATCCCACTTCTACTCCATCTAAAGAGAGAAAAGTTCTAAACTTTCTCCTCCAATTCTTTTTTTCCCTTTTCGGGTGCATTTTTGAGTGGCTAAAATACAGCTAAATTTTTCAGGAAAAGTCAATGGCAGTAAATAATGTGTTCAATAAACAACAAAAACCCCATCACAAATAATCACTCAACAGCCTAAAATTCACCAAATTTCAATACAAAACAAAACAAACTGCACTAAAACTAACAATAAACAAGAACAAAAATTGATGTATTGTAAGAATCTGAATACATACCCCATGCAAGCTAGAAAGTGACTGATCCAAGCACTGAAAGAACTGTACAACATCATATATCTAACACATACAATCAATCAATCTGCTCTTCAAAGCTCCAAATGAATCAGATCACAATGCCCAACCATAAAAATCCAATCTTTTTCTGTCCCAAAAAAAAAAACCTTTTTCAGTTTTCAAGAATCAGATTAATATAAAGAAGGAAATAAATAACAACCTTTTTACCTGACCTCACTGCAACATATATAGAGATATAAAATACAAAACATTTTTAAAAAAAATATTACGTAGGATAAGGAAGGGGAAATTAGGAAGCTATTAATTCAAATCCTCGCCAACAAGTTGAAAGTAGCACACAACTCAGTTACTAGATCACTACTATTATAAAACATTTATTAATGGTATAAATGAAAATGAAACTGAATTCTAAAAGGGTGTTTGTAAAATTGTATTGTATACCTGGAATAGATACTCTCTCTCTCTTCTATTTCTCTCTCTGGTTTATATGTGGGTTTTGTGTGTTTGGTTGGTTTTGAATAGTGGGATTAGGAAGTGAAGTGGGTAATTGTTAGGTGTCTTTGAGGTTAAAATTATGTTTATCTTTATGTGTGATTTGTGGTAAACTACAACTGGTTACTAATGTACAATTTTTAGAATCAAGATTTCAAGAATCTGGTGGGGCCACGTGAATGTGATGCTTAACTGAATATGGTGATAATTGATTCTTGTGGATGATACCATTTGTTTCTTCCACGATATGGGTGAAAAACATATCTAACCATCACTTTTTTATGATTTTTCTATCTTAACTATCCGTTGTTAACTTTTTCTATTTTGAGCCAAAAATCTTTCAAAAACAGTCGTTCTACGTAGATAGACGTAAGGTCTGCGTACACTCTACCTTCATTAGACGCCACATTGTGAAATTTCACTGAGTATGTTGTTATTGTAGTTTGCAAAAAACACCTCAATTGATAATTTTTTCTACCTAAAGTATCACCAACTAGTTTGCAAAACACACCTGAACAACGAATAGTTGAGGTGTGTTTTGCAAACTAATTGGTGATAGTTCAGGTAAGAAAAGTATATAGCTGATAGTTGAGGTGTGTTTTGCAAATTAATTGATGATATTTTAGATAAAAAAAGTTAACCACTATAGTTGAAATAAAAAAATTAAAAAAAAATTATAATACTTGAGGTGTGTTTTTTTTACCCTTATCTCTTTCTTCTAATATGACTTTGCAAATATTGCAAATATTGCGAATATATGGACTGATGATTTTATTGTAGAAGGATAAATAAACGAAGAGGTATATCTGCTCTTTTTTTGACATCTTTTAACATTTTTAAAAAAGTTATATATCTCATAAAGAAACTTTTGTAACTAGTTTTTTTAATTTCAATGCCTTCATTAGTTGGATACCCTTGCTTAAAGGTGGTTGATGTGTAGAGTGCTCATTAGGTGAATTTATTAGTTATGTATGATAACATTTCACAATTATTATCCAAAAAGAGCTTCAAAAATATATTTTTCATATTAATCTAATATGATATTACAGTAGAGCCGTATTTATTTAAGTGGTGTTAACTTGTTATGCGCTAACAATAAATTTTAATTGCTTGGTTAACAATTTAATTTGCACGTTTAGGTCAATTAATTTTAATCTTTTATAAATTTATGTTTAATTTTATGTACATTTTATAAGAAATTTCCATTTTTATATATAAAAATCTGAATATAACGCGCAAAAAATTTTAAAAAATCATTTTCTTCCGTTCAAATTGTAAATGGTCGTAGAAGACCTTTCCTCCATGAAAATAGCTCATTGCATATCTAAAACAAGTAAATGAAAGTGATTATATTCTGAAAGATTAAAAGTTTAGATATGATGCTTCATATTTCAACCCGACTTTATCTTTCTATTTTTTATTTTTTATCATTTTGTGTTTTCTTGATGGAGGCATTTTCTATCTCCCTTTTGACCTTTTTTTTTATATCCAACTTCCTGGCTTACGCCAGACTATTCTTGAAGATAGTAGTCCCGGTTCCTCAGCACTACTACGAGTAAATCGCGGGATGTGCCTGAATGACCAGGATTTGAGAACAACGATGTGCCTGAATGGCCAGGATTTGATAACAGAACAATTGATATCACCTACAAGGTCGTACTCCGGAAGAAAGCACTCTTTTGACCTTTTATCGTGGGGGTTGTGAGGAGTTGGTGGGCTTTTTGGCAGTGAATTCGAAATTGATATTGACCACTTCGACAAGAGAGAAGTGAGGATAACAATATGAACCACAGTCCCAAATTTTATGACATTTTTTGGTCAAAAACAGTAGTCCTTACTAAACTATCGTAATCTGAAAAAAAAAATGAAGATAAATATTCATACTTACGCAAATTTCTCACATTGGAAACAAAAGGTGAACTTTTATTTTGTAGATGGTGTTCTAACAGAAATAAGTGACAATTTTCAAATGTATCTATTTAAATCCTATATATGACAAATCTGTGATTTTTTTGGGAATGACAAAACCATAGTATTGCAGAAAGCACAATAATTGAAATGGATAATTTTGTGCTTGTATCTAACCGATTCTCATATTTTCAAATTTCATTTCCTATGTAAAGTAAAACAAGTGGGTTTTAGATTCTGTTTGGCAACGAAGGTAGAGCAATGAATATTTGTTTAGCAAGTCAAATGTCCCCCACCCCCTGAAGAGAAAATTCAAAGCATTCCATCATAATTTGTCATTTTCTACATTTGAGGATATTACAACCACAAATGACAAACTTGTTTATCATAACATGTGGGGTTTCTAAGGTTTATTTCCGCACTCTTTACCGCGAAATTTTGAGTTTCGAGTGTTTGTCATTTTACCATCAAGGCATCTTGAAAGTGAATCGTATTCCATGAATATGATATCCATCATGTGTGATGTATGGAATATATGCCAAAGAAAAAGAGAGTTATATTTGTAGTGCCTTTGGCTCTTTAACCCTATTCTTCTATTTAATTATGTGAAATTTGTCTTCTTTTTTTATAAGTAGCTCTGGGAAACGTAAACAGGGTCAAGAAATGGCTTAGTAGTAACGTCATAAAGATGCTACATCCTTAGAATGTAATTTTAAACTTGTCTTTCTCAAATCTTGAAATGTGACACTTGATTTTATACATAAAAATAATATGAAAAAGTAAAGGAGGATAATACTATAATACTTCCACCATCAATTATGAAACCATCTCCTTTTAAATAAAATTGACAAGCAATTTTGAAATGCAAAAGATTTTTTCCAATAATCCCCTAGACTGAGTTTTCAAAGGCATATGGATTCATTTAATGTGATTTTTGAACGGATAAAAGTGACCAGAAAAACAGAGGGGTCCAGTAGAGACGTGGGGCGAGTTGACACAAAGCAAAGATGAAATGTGGTAATCAAAATAATTGATATCCAATAATACACCTAACAAAAGTCTCCAATAATGTTAGACACAATTACTATAAGTTAAAGTTCAGATCCACTGTAAAGCAAGTCCACTCTCATTCTTCATTCAACTAGGGCTAAGCCATTAGAGAAACCGTCACTATTCTATAAACAAAACAACCAGAACTATATGGTTTTAATTGCACAAGAAAATAACATCCATAAATTGGTTCTGTGGTCCAAAACCATAACATTGCTTCTGGGCTCCATCGAATAGCTCAAGGTCTAACGACCTTTTTTCCTTTTCTAACGGACTAATCAAATAAATGAAAGTGAACGAAACTGAATTTCCATGAGAAAACAAAATTGAAATTCAGCCCTTCTTGTTTTTTCCAACAGATAAATCACTCTCATGGTCAATATTAGAAAGCAAGGCGAGGGACATTTGCCTCGGTAATTAACTACAAGAAAAGAAGGTACTAACATATTATAGTTCATTGTAATTGTACACATTATAGTTCATTGTAATTGTACTAGCAAGCAGATATAATAGCAGCAAGCAAAGCTGAGTAAAGTTCAAGAAAGCATCAATGTTTAAGATGCCTAAAGTGCAACACTCTTTGCAAAAAAACCTCAATTGCTTACTGTCCTTCCTTGGATAGAATGGAAACTAGACCCCTTTTCCACCAAGGTGTCACAGTTGCCTCGATCTTACCAGGAACAAGAGAGCGGATACCCTCGGTAACTGAAGAATCCTGCTTGACCCTTGTCATCACAGGCCTGAAGAAGTATCAGCAAAAAAGTGTTAATAGTCTGTTAATGTCCAATTTTTATACAGAAACGTTCTCCTTTTGACTTTATTACTTGGCCTGGTTCAGTTTTAGTCCATCCCAAAATTATGACTTATTTTCTTAAAAGGCCTTCCTCGGACCCGTACGTTGCCCTTTCTTAAAAGGCCAAAGCAACCCCTTTTTTAAAAAAAAGTCAACATAATACATATTACACAAGTCAACACACAAGGTACAGAGATGATAAACAGAGTACAGGAGACTGTTCAGGAGCAAGGACTTCTGATTCCAAATTGGCATCGAACAGTCTGATAATTATTTTTTATTCTGGGATATTTTGCATTGGTTCCGTGAACCTTTCTACCAGAAATCTGCCTTGCCGCATTTCAATTTTGACAAAACGAAATGTTACCTAACCGACCAACTCTATTTTTTAAAAAAGAAAAATGAAATGCAACCCTACCCAATCTCCACTTAGCTACAGCTTTGCCATCCCTACTTAAGATGGACGAAAAAACTCTCATGTAAATGATATCTCCTATCGCTATCTTTTTTCTTATATGATGGTGGTGATCCTACCAGCACAGTATCTGGTAACTCTGCCAACCAAGGCTTCGATCGATGGGAAGAAATCACCTAGTGTTTTCTGTCTCGTATCCCTATCTATACTGGGCATGCATGTCTCTATTTTAGTTCATTTGAGAAAAAATGAGATTCAAGTACTAGATGTACATTTTTACATAACTGCATTAACTTTTACATTAACCAAACAAGCTGTAAAAGAGATAAAGAAGCCTGAGAATGCATACGTGGTTGATATGAGGCCTTCAGAGACAAACGTTGAATAGCCTTGTCTTTGTTTGTGCTTGGGATTAGATGTGCATAGTACATATACCCGCCCACGCCGCTTGACTGTGCGACAGAACTCGCACATCTTCTTCACTGATGCTCTAACCTTCATGGCTGTTAATATTCCAAACCAGGAAATGATCAGAAATATATCCATGAGACTAGGAACTAGTACAAGCATTCACCAAAGCAATATTTTAACTTTTCATATATCAGAGTCCACGAAACAATGAAAGAAAAGAAAAGGAACATGACTATGCATGAAGAGGGGATAGGCACTTGTGCCTAATGAATACGTGCCTCTGGGTGTGTGGGGTGGGGTGGGGGGGGGGGAGCTGTTTGCTTGGATACATCATAAAACCCAACCAGCTTTTCCTTATTTTCCAACTTTGCAAGCATATCTATTCAACATATAATAATTCCTCAGCAATTGTTTTTATGACAAGAGAACCCGCAGCGCTACCCTTCGAGTGCGCACGGGGTAAACCCCGCTCCTGTGCAATAGCCCGCAAACCACAGAGGAGAGATAACCCGCACTAGGCAAGCCCCGTGCGACGAGCTCGACCCAGAAGGCAAATCCCCTACGACACTGTCGTAGGCAGGGGGTTTCGAACCTGAGACCTCCATTATTTCTTAGTTGAATACCAAATTCTCTATTTAATAGGTATCTTAGTTGAGCACAAAATTGGTAAGTCGTATAGCTCGCTTAGAACAAAGTTTAGCTTGCTTTCGGCCTAACTTACAATGTCCAAATGCACCAAATTCACATTGGACCAATTTTATAACGGGTGAACCTCAGGAACCATGTCGCCCTACAAAAATGGATTTTGGAAAATCCTTCCAAATTGCATCCAAGCCAGTTAACGCCTAATAATAAATTTTGATTATTTTTTTTCTATAACTGTGGTGTCTGGCCAGCCTGCGTGCACTTTGGTTAATTTCACGGGATACCTACCACCTCCCACCAGCAACAGGTACTAGGTAACTCTGTCCACAAAGACTGGGACAGATGGGAACAAATAACTTAGTGTTTTTTTCTCTACTGGGAATTGAACCTAAGACCTCATGGTGCTCAATCCACTTCATTGACCACTAGGCTAAACTCTTGGGTGCCCCAGAAAGATAGTGGCTTTTTAAGTACTAAAACTAAAATCCGCGGAACTCTTCATACTTCAGTTCTCAAATAAATATCTCTTAAGAAAGGAATTGAAAGTAAAATTAGGGCACAAGGTGAAGCATATAATTGTACCAAATTTTCAAGCAGAATAGTCAAAAGTGAACAGTGAAGAGCAGGAAAACACCAAAGTGTGTCAGGGATTTGAACGCAAAGTGGAATTAAAGCATAGACATTAACGAAGAAAGGAACCAATGAAGAAACATGAATAACTATTTATCATACACACACACATAAATGTAATGCAAGAAAAACTAACAAGGACAAATAATATGATTTGGATAAAGGAATTGTGCTAATTATATGAAGTAAAAATCATGTCAATCAAGTCTAAAATCATTTGAAATCTCTGATTTATATGAAATAATGTAGTTTTATGTTTCCCCAAGCTAGTTTTTTATATTAAACTTTTTATTTCTTATTCCTAATCATTAAAAACAATTGATAAGGTAAAATTATTATTAAAAAAGGTACCAAGAAGACATAAACGTACTACAGAATCAGACAACCCTAGAGTAGATTCCAGTTACATAATCCTAAGTCCAAATGGTCAATATGAAGACAAAGATCCATGACTTTCGAGATGTGATTCTTTCTATTATCTTTTTCTTTTATGAAGTGTGATTCTTTCTATTATCAAAGTGATCAGGTTGTTTCTGAAGAAGACTATAACAACTTCTGACAGAGTATTTCATGTCCTTGCTTGCTGACCGGACCATAGCATCCTCTTTATCTTCTAACACAACTGTATCAAGTAGTTGCAATAATTTCCCAATTTCCTCCATTTAGCCATCATTAAGTCCTCTTCTAAAATTTAGCTACCACCCACTTGAGGAATAAATTCAGACGCATTATCTTCTATTTTTCTTTTTTTTTTTGGCTAACTGTGGTGTCCAAGCCAGCTTGTATGCACTTCGACTAATTCCACAGGATACCTGTCACCTCCCACAAGCAACAAGTACCAAGTAACTCTATCGAGCCTTGCTAGGACAGATGAGAAAATATCACCTAGTGTTTTGTCCCTGCTAGAATTTGAACATGAGACCTCATGGTTTTCAACCCACTTCATTGATCACTAGGCCACACCCTCGGGTGCGCACATTGCCTTCTCTATTAAGAGAATAATTGTACAAATTGGAGAATCTGTTCTTCAGACTTAACTCCCCCAACCAAACTCCAGACCAGAACTTAATTTTGGCACCATTGCCCAACTTTAATATGTACACTGCTGAAACTCAGAACAGAATTTACTGACATTACTCCAGATACTACCTCTTGAAGCATTTTTTTAACAAAAGGAGGGCTCAAGTATCCTTCAAATATTTTGCATTTATCAGATTCTTCCAGATTTTTCCATTACCATCATTATTCTTCCATAGCCATTTAAATAATAAGCTCTTAGTATGCAATCTTAGGTTTGTAACCCCCCATACCCTCGACCCTTGTTTTCAGCCATTACTTTTGTCATTTAACCAAATATAGTTTTCTCTTGACATGTGATTCTTTCTATTATCAAAACAAACACTATTCCTTTCTTTCCAATTAATCCAGAAGATGCACAAAGGCACCACATCTGTTTCTGATATTTTGCTATCTTCTGCCTATTCCAACTTCTCATTAAATTCCTAACATCTGAAGGCATTACCCAAACAACACCACACAAATTCAGGATAATCTCCCTGCATTTCTTAGAAAATTTACAGTGAATAAGAAGATGATTGACTGACTCTTGACTTCTCTTCATATAGATAAAAACCTGAATAAAATTAAAACATCTCCTTTGCATATTATCTTGGGTTAAGCATGCTTCTCTAGTGACAACCCACCCAAAACACTACCTTGACAGGTGATTTAGGTTTCCATATCAATTTCCAAGGCCAACTTGTCTAAATGTGATCAGATTGTTTATGAAGAAGGCTATAACAACTTTTGACAGAGCATTTCATGTCCTTGCTTGCTGACCAGACCATAGCATCCACTTTATCTTCTTCTAACACAGCTGTATCAAGCAGTTGCAATAATTGCCCAATTTCCTCCATGTCCCAATCATTAAGTCCTCTTCTAAAATTTAACAGCCACCCACTTGAGGAATAAATTCAGACACATTGCCTTCTCTTTGTTTTCTAACTGTGGTGTCCAAGCCAGCTTGCATGCACTTTGACTAATTCTACGTGATACCTGCCACCTCCCACCAGCAACAAGTACTAAATAACTCTATCCACCAAGGCTAGGACAGACTAGTGTTTTTGTCTTTGCTGGAATTTGAACATAAGGCCTCATGTTTCTCAACCCACTTCATTGACCACTAGGCCACACCCTTGGTTGCACACATTACCTTCTCTATTACTCCCTCCATTCCAAAATGTTCGTCTGATTTTGACTTGGCATGAAGTTTAAGAAAGTAAAGAAGACTTTTGAATCTTGTGGTCTTAAATTAAAAGATAAGAAGAATATACCAAAAGCGGCCAAATCAGGATTTCGTTTTGCTTCTCCCGATCGTCGATCCTGATCGACTCAACTCAGCTCTTTTCCCTGCACCCAGCCTCTCACTTCATTTCGTTCTTCTACTGTACCATCGCTTGAATGAAGACACCCGATCGGCCCAACTTTCCCAAATGCCCCCACCGGCCCTTCTCCTTTACGAGTCTGGATTTTTCGCGTTGTTTCCGTCGTAGTGGTTGACGGGGAAGAAAGAAATGAATGAATGTTCTTTTGGAAAAATGTATAATAATACACCTACCGAGACGGAAGCTACTAAAAGACCCCTTAATCTTGCGGTCTTAAACATGCCATATGGAAAGTTGGAATTCAACCGTTGCCAAAAAAGAAAAGAGGCAAACATTTTGAAATAGACCAAAAAGGAAAGTACGACAAACATTATGAAACGGAGGAAGTGGAATAATTGTATAAATTGGGGAATCTGTTCTTCAGATTTACCTCCCCCACCCAAAATCCAGACCAGAACTTAATTTTGGCACCATTGCACGACTTTAATTTAGTATACTGTTGAAAGTCAAACCACAATTTACTGATATTACTCTAGATACTACCTCTTAGAAGAATTTTGAACAAAAGGAGGGCTCCATGCATACACACACACACAAAAAAAAATGTAATGCAAGAAAAATTAACTACAAGGACAAATAATAATATTTGGACAAAAGAACTGTGCTAAATGTATGAAGTAAAAAACATATCAATCAAGTCTAAAATCATTTGAAATTCTGATTTAGATGAAAAGATGTAGGTTTATGAATTCCCCGAGCTAGTTTTCAATACTAAATTTTATTTTCTCATTCCTAATCACTAATTGTTTTTATCTGTAAGGTTCTTTAGCAAGCAATCTATCAGCATACCAACTATTTTGTTGTTTACTACTACTACTGCTCTTAAAGACAGAGCCTATGGGTGACATGTCGCATGCCTCAGCACCTTAGGGGTCATTTGGTAGCTGGTTAGAGTTATGTAGGTATAAGTTATGCAGGGTTTAGTTATTCATGTATTACTTAATCCATCTTCTATCCTGCATAACATACACATGTATTAGTTATGAGGGATTCTAAATTGCTAACCTAAACACCGTATTTTTTATGTGTTGAATTTTATACATAGCAAAAAAATGCTACCAAACATGATACAAGTTATGCAGTATTTTAACCAGCAAGCAAACGACCCCTTAGTGCCTACGCTAAAACGTCCATTTTACATACAATTCACCTCTCACATAATAATATTCATTTTTTTTGTTGAGAATATAATCACATATTAAAAGCGTGCTCTCTCTAACAACTTAAGTTTTTAGATAAGATGATCACACACTTCACCATGGTATTAGAGTCAGACACATCTCAATTCATTGTTTACCCAATGTTGGGCCCCAATCATATCCTGTCCACGCTCCAGATGTCCAGTTCTGGGCGTGCGCGAGGGTGTTGATTCTCGCACATCGGTTGTGGATGGGATCCTCCCCTCATCAGCTAGCTAGCTTTTGGGTTGAGTTAGACTCAAGATCCATTCTGAACATAGTCTCTTAAGTATCAACTGAGCAGTTTTGATCCTTTTAAGTTTGTCAAAAGTGAGCACTTTCGATTTCTATTAAATATTTACCAAACTCTGCTTGTTAAGTTTAATCAGAACTATGAAAAAAAATATTTAAATTTTCAGCAACATTAAAAACTACTGTACATTATACACAAAAAATAGATGAAATTGCACCTCAAAAAGTTGCGGTACACTATTAAAATGGACCAAAAATAACATAAACTACAATCAAAACTTTCTAGCCCATTTCAAATGTGTAGTAAAAGGGGTTTAGGGTTTTAGCACCTACTTGATTTGGCCGGAGAGATATGGATAGTTCAGAGCCGATGGAAAGGGGAAGTTTATGCGATCGATTATACCAAAACACCTAAGGAATTGGTGGGCCGAAATCCATACCAATTGAGGGAAGTCCACAGATAACCGACCATCATTTAGGACATAGCCAAAATATTTAAATTTTAATCCCTCGATCCCATTTTAACTAGCTCTCCTGATAAAAACGAATGTCCACTTACTAAATTAAGAAAGAATTAACTTTAATTTTTTAGATTTTTCTTATTAAATGTTAGGAGATCACATTCCAATACTTATTTAATTAGGGGTAAATTACCTATTTTTGTTTAGAAGTTAGTATTTTCTTAAGAAGTGTGTAAATTACTAAGTGGACACTATTTTTTATCCGAGTAAAGTATCATTAAGCTTTTTTTTTACGTACATTATGACAAATAATAAATATAAAGTATAATTTATTAATTTATTCTGACTTATTATTGTAGATTATTTTGATAATTGAATATTATTAAAAAAATTATTTAATGTTAAGGAATAGTTGAAAAAAATTATCAATTTTGTTTTTAAATACCTAAAATTATATTTATTTTGAGACAATTTGTTTAGCTAAAGCTACAATTAGAATAAAATAAAGGGAGAAGTAAATTAGATATTTAATAAATTACTTCGGACATATAGAACGGACATATATGATTTAAAGTAAAAGTAATTTTTCTGAACTTTAAACTACCAACACTTTTCCCTGTTAATATTTTCAAAAAAATTCAATAACACTTACTAAATTTAAACTCATTTTTCATGTTTGAAATTCAAAACTCACAACTTCAAAATATTATATTTCAATTCTTATAAATTCAAAAATTAGTATTGTACAATAAATAAGAAAAAGTGACGGATGTCAGTTATTATGAAATTTGACCAGTACTTGCTACGAATAAAAAAAAATCTAAAAAGTGACTGATCTTATAATGGCGCTGTAAAAAGTTACTGCCCCTCAAAATTAGCAGATACCCACTTGGATCCAGAATTGAAGTCCATTTCAAAGTTGGGCTTGTTGATTTGAGGGGTGCAACTCCAAATTGTTCCATATAGTTCATGGAATACTTTTTTGCGCAGATTAACTTTATATGGATTGGTCTTTAATTTTTGCATCTCATTCTTGTTGTTGTTGTATTCTTGTGTAAGTTAATTATCCGCCCATACCCTCAAAATTATGATATCACCCTGTCTCTCATCTATCATGATGGTATCACATAGTACTTTTATTTTTTCAAAAGTATTCGTTACTCCTCTATGAAACCCATATAATACATATAATCCACACATGATATCATAGAGAATCATGTTCATTTATTAAAAAAACATACTTTTCTAAAAAATATCTATGATATCATCATCTTATATACATATACTGAGATGATATCATGGAGGATTGCTTTAATCCTTCAATGAGACACGTATACTATAATGGTATCATGGAGAACTGCTTCAATCCTTCAATGAGACACTCTCTTAGTCATCCATGATATCATCATGGTATATAAATATATTGAGATGGTAGCATTGAGGATTATTTCAGTCCATCTCTTAGTACTCCATGATATCATCATGATATACAAATATATTGCGATGGTATTATGAAAGAAAGATTTTGGAAAAGGGTATTCGGATAAATATTTTTGGTCGGTTGCGTAAAAGAAAAATTAATTTAGGAGGGGGAATGAGCGGGTAAATATTTTATATTTTAGGGGTATTTTAATGTTATTTTTCCCTTTAATTTTTACCAGCGCTTCTCATTTAATGAAAATTTATGGGTCAAAGTACTCTTATTCACTGGTCTTCAAAATCAGAGATTTTGGGTTCGATCCCTAGCGGAGTCGGAAAAAAAATTCGCTTAAAACTTTGCTTTTTCAGGCAAAGTTACATAAAAAATTTGCTTTGTCCGACATAAGTTCTGTAGAAGTGAAGTTATCCGGCATAATTTGTGTAGTAACTAATTCGCTCGACATAAGTTTATAGAAACATTTTCTTATCCGGCACAATTTTTGTAGATATTAAGTTATACCAGATAACTATTTCTTCTTTTTCAGAAAATGGAAAAATCTCTAGAAGTAATTGATTGACATATTGTTCAACGTCCAGTCTATGTTTTGTTTAATTGGCAGAGCGAGAATTGGCGAAGAGGAAATAAATCATATTATACAGAATAAAATCCATAATCTTCACATTTCAACATTTCAATGATCGAAATATGTTATTATACACAGAAGTGTTGTCTCTAAATAAGAAGGAAAAAAATCAAAACAAAGCAAAACTTATACATATCCATTCAGTATTATTGGAATTATGTTTCAAAACATTACCAATATTTCAGTTAATTTTTTATATTATATATCTAATTTTTTATTCACCCTTCAAGTAAATTAATAACTCCAGGGGGGAAAATAAGAAAAAAGACAACAAAACCATGAAATTAGCTTCCATTCTTGGACAAATTGTGTATTTGTGGTTGATGATCTCAAGAATGATGCAATTG
The DNA here is from genome assembly GCA_029783415.1 of Anisodus acutangulus. Lineage (NCBI taxonomy): Eukaryota > Viridiplantae > Streptophyta > Magnoliopsida > Solanales > Solanaceae > Anisodus > Anisodus acutangulus. The sequence continues at coordinate 50,157,914 of CM056493.1, read as the reverse complement.
AAAGGTGGTTGAGACTTGTAATATGATTTCCCTCATAAAAATTTCATTGCGTTGGTAAAAGAGTAATCTATACAAATTATTAATTAAAAACTTAACCTTTCATTAGCCTTTAGTGACCAAATTGCAAGAATAAATAGTGCAAGATGACGCATATACATAATACAAGCATACAACCAAAGATCTTGTTGGCAATCTAGAAACACTTGTATATATGTTTACCTTTCTATTTTAAGATATAGGGAATACCAATTGGATTATCAAATTTATGTCATCTTCATTTTTAATCACTGCTAGAAAATATGAAATTAGCTTGGATATTATAGGTAATCCCTAGTTGATTCGTCGCTAAATAGCGCCTAGCTAATTGAATTTTTTTATAATCTATCGCTAATCCGCAACTAAATGAAATTATAGTAGCATAAAAATTTTCATGTTTAGCTATGAAATTTTATCCAGTCGCTATTTTCTTATTTTTTTAGTAGTGAATTGTAACATTTAAAAACTATAAACATCATATAATGTCATTTTCAGAAAGATTATAAAGATTGTTGTTGAAACATTAGGGAAATGCACTCTAGTGCCTTGACTAATTGAGGCTAGTCCAAGTTGTTAAGAAGGTAATTAGTTGGTGTAGTTAGTTACAAGATTAGTTATAAAATTAGTTGAGATGTTAGAAGTAATTAACAAAAGAAGGTCATTAGAATATTCTAGAGTAGTGGAGGTGTATATATATACACTTGTGCAAATATTTTCATTTTTCAAGGATGCAATTCTCCCAAACATTTCTAATGCATTGAGTCATCAATTCTCTCTCCCATTCTCCCTTTCTTGTGCATTCTTCACTAATGCAGTAGTTAACATTGCAGTAATATTGCCTAGATTCATCAAATTAACATGGTATCAAAGCCGATATGCGATTGAACAATTCAATTTGCAGAAGATATGAACATTTTTTTTCAGAAATTTCAGAGATCTGTGTGCATAACTTGATGATTCATGCATGCAATAGTTTCTGGAAGTGTTGTTGTCAATATTCAAGGAGATGCAGACACATGCAGAATGAAATAAGAAGATAAAGGCAGATCTGTGCAAAACATATCATTCACGATCGACTGAACAAGTCACTAAGGTTCGATTTCATTTTTTTTTGTTCTTGTTGTTTGTTGTTGTCAACAATTCACACAAGTCGCATAGACAAAACTCTGTGTATTGAGGATCATAATTGAAGCGTAGATTAACAATAATGGAAAGTAATGAAGAAAGACTAGCGGATGAAGTCCCGACAGTGATCAAAATAGATCACAATCATCCATTGTATCTATTTCCTTCAGATGCGCCTGGTTCCCTATCTGTGGGCCTTATCCTCACTGGAATGGACAACTATACATTGTGGAGTAGAGCCATGAAGTTAGCCCTACTAGGGAAAAATAAGATAGGATTCATTGATGGAAGTGTAAAGAGAGAAACCTTCCATGGAGATTTGGCTAAACTATGGGACAGGTGCAACGCAATTGTGGTGTCTTGGTTAATGGGGAATGTGAGTAAGAGCTTACTTACTGGAATGTTTTATAATTCAGACTCATGCAATATATGGGAAGAATTAAAGGAGTGATTTGACAAGATTAATAGTTCAAGGGCTTTCCAACTGCACAAATAAATATTTTCTATGAGACAAGGGGCACTATCTGTGTCAATGTATTACTCTCGACTCAAGGATCTGTGGGATGAATATGATTCTATCATACCAATCCCATCTTGTTGCCCAAAGTCAAGAGACTTTGTGGATCATTTACAGTACCAAAGACTACTGCAATTTCTCATGGGACTGGATGAGAGTTACAGTCAAATAAGGAGTCAGATCCTTATGATACAATAAATACCTACATTAAACCAAGTATATGCCATGGTCAATCACGAAGAGAGCCAGAGAATGGTAGCAGGAACTGGTAGGGTGATGTTTGAGTCAGTGGAATCATCTGCCATGTTCACATCTAGAAATGGAAATTTCAGAAGTGGAAGTGGAATTCAAAAACAGAAGGAACAATACAATTCCAATGCATATTATGATCATTGTCATCTCAAAGGTCACTCAAGATTGGAATGTTACAAACTGATGAAGTGTGACTACTGTCACAAGACAGGACATGTACAGGAGGGTTGCTACAAGCTAATTGAATATCCAGAAAATTTCAACAATAAAGGGAAGAAAGCCTATGCAGTCACAGGAGGGACTACGTTGTGTGTGGATATTGGACAAGAAGGGGCAGTACAACATCACCATTCATCAAAATTTCTACAAAATGCACAATCATTCACAAGTCAGAAACACATTGTTGAAGTGATACCGTACAGCCAGTTGACACCCAGCCAGCATAAAAAACTCCTTGACCTGTTGAACAACAGTGCAAATAATGTCAATGCAAACATGGCAGGTAAGCATATTACTGATTCAGGGGAGTTGATTCAGTGGATAGTAGACACATGTGCAACTAATCATATGATTGCTGACCAGAAGTACTTACATAATAACCTGTTGACAGAAGGAACAGAAAAAGTGCAACTGCCCACAAGAGATTCAGCCAGAATCTCACATGTTGGGGAGTACCACTTAGGAAGAGGTGATGTCCTTAGAAGTGTCTTGTGTGTACCAACTTTCAAGTTTAATTTGTTGTCTGTTTCAAATATGACTAAAGAACTGAATTGTAGTGTTACATTCTTCCCAACATATTGTGTGTTTCAGGATCTCTCATCTGGGAATGTGAGGGGGATTGGTAATGAGGAGGCAAGATTATATATACTATCCCTAGATGCTCAGAATAAAGATGGGGAGTTGAGTAGATGTCTGTCTGCAACTCAACATGTTGATGCAGCCACTTGACATCAGAGACTGTGTCATGTGCCCATGAATGTCCTGAAGAAAATAACATATTTCAAGAATAATATTGATTTTGCCTTGAATAATTGTGAAGTGTGCCCTTTGGCTAGACAAACTAGACTACCTTTCATTGTTAGCACTAGTAGAGCATCAAAGTCATTTCAACTAATACATATGGATGTATGGGGACCTTATAAAACTGAAACATATAATGGAATGAGATACTTTCTAACCATTGTCGATGATCACACTAGATGGACTTGAATTTTTTTGATGAGACTGAAGTCTGATGTCTCTACACTGCTCAGGAATTTCCTTGTTGAAGTTAACACCCAATTTGGAGCTAAAATTCAGAGGGTAAGATCAGATTATGGAACTGAGTTTTTTAATCAGAATTGTAGTGAGTTGTTTCTAAAATATGGTGTCATTCATGAAAGTTCTTATCCATACACACCACAGCAAAATGGTGTGGTGGAGAGAAAACATAGACATGTTTTAGAAACTGCTAGAGCCATTAAGATTCAGGGAGGATTACCAGACAAGTTCTGGGGACTATGTGTAGAGAATGCATTGTATATAATCAACAGAATCCCCTCCACTGTTATAAAGAATATGTCTCCATTTGAAATATTGTATAATAATGTATCACAACTTGATCACTTGAGAGTATTAGGTTGTCTGTGTTTTACTACTATAAATAACAGACATGATAAGTTTGGTCCAAGGGCTGTAAGATCCATATTTATGGGGTATGTATCTGCTCAAAGGGGATACAAACTTTATGACTTGGAAAATAGAACTCTATTCATGAGCAGGGATGTGTTGTTCATGGAGACAAATTTTCCCTTCAAATGAGGCATAACTGAAAACACCAATCACATCAAGACACGTGAGTTTCCTTTCTATGAAGACTTAATTTGTCAACAGAACCTTGATAATCCACCAACACATACCAGACAACATGAAGATGATCAACACATATAAAACAACATGCATAATGTACATATTCCTGATGCAGTTCAACATCATGGTCCTGGTCTCATAAACACAGGACCACCAGGTATTGATATGACCACATAATTAGATCATGAAGTTAGAAGATCCATAAGGAGCAACAAACCTCCTATATGGCACAAAGACTACATCACTACACATGGCTCTTCCAGTTTCTTGTATTCTATAACTGATAATATTGCTTATACTGGTCTATCAGCAGAATATCAGGAATTTGTAGCCAAGGTTTCTCTTGACACAGAACCACAGAACTATTCAACAACAACAAAGGATCACAGATGGGTTGAGGCAATGGAGGCAGAAATCAAAGCACTAGAGGACAATAGAACTTGGAATCTAGTCACTCTACTAGAGGGAAAGAAGGCTATAGGATGCAAGTGAGTATACAAGATAAAGTACAAGGCAACAGGAGAAGTGGAGAGATTTAAAGCCAGATTGGTGGCAAAAGGATACAATCAAAAGGAGGGGCTTGATTATCAAGAGACTTTTTCACCAGTTGTAAAGATGACAACAGTAAGGGTTGTGATTTCCATTGCAGCAGCACAACACTGGACAATCCATCAGATGGATGTATACAATGCATTCTTGCAAGGAGACTTGTTTGAAGAAGTGCACATAGAAGTTCCAGAAGGATTTGTTGTCAAGAAAAGGAAGAGACATGTATGCAGATTGCTGAAATCTCTCTATGGTCTAAAACATGCATCAAGACAATGAAACATCAAGTTGACTACATTTCTTATCTCATCTGGTTTTCAGCAGAGTCATAGAGACTATTCTCTTTTCACCAAGTAGGAAAATAGTAGTATGTGATAGTGCTGGTGTATGTTGATGACTTGTTGCTCACTGGAAATGATCCAGTGCTGATTCAGTCCATTAAAGAGACACTGCAATCCACTTTCAAGATAAAGGATCTAGGGGAGCTTTGATATTTTTTTGGCATTGAGTTTGCAAGAAACTCATAGGGCATCCTCATGCACCAGAGGAAATATGCTCTGGAGCTTATATCAGATATGGGACTTGCAGGTGCAAATCCTGCATCTTCTCCTATGAATATGAATCAGAAGCTTACAACCTGTGAGTTTGACAGACATATAGCTAATGCATCATATTCAGGCCCTATATCAGGAGAAAATCCTGATTATGGGTTGTCAGATCCTAGTGTTTACAGAAGATTGGTTGGAAGGCTGTTATATTTGACAACTACATACCAGACATTACATTTGCTGTGCACTGCCTGAGTCAGTTTATGCATGCACCTAAGAAGTCACACATGAAAACTGGTTTCAGAATTGTCAGATATATCAAGCAAGCACCAGGGCTAGGAATTCTAATGTCCAGTACAAGTACTCCTCAACTCAAGGTGTTTTGTGATGCAGATTGGGGGGCTTGTGTTAATAGTAGAAGATCAGTCACTGGTTATCTGGTGATGCATGGCTCATCACCAATTTCATGGAAGTCAAAGAAGCAGGACACTGTCTCCAGAAGCTCTGCAGAGGCAGAATACAGGGCTATGGCAGCCTCAGCAGCAGAAGTGGTGTGGATCACAAGCCTATTTCAGGATCTTAGTGTGGAGATTCATACTCCAATATCAGTGCACACAGATAGCAAATCTGCTATTCAGATTGCAGCCAATCTAGTGTTCCATGAAAGAACAAAGCATATTGACATTGATTGTCATTTCATCAGGAAGAAAATACAAACAGGATTGATCAACAGTTTTTCTGCCTTCTATGGACCAACCACTTGATCTACTTACAAAGGCACTTGGTAGACAACATGATGTTTTACTGTCCAAGCTAGGAATAAAGAATATCTTCATATCCTCTAGCATGAGGGGGGTGTTGAAACATTAGGGAAATGCACTCTAGTGCCTTGACTAATTGAGGCTAGTCCAAGTTTTTAAGAAGGTAGTTAGTTGGTGTAGTTAGTTACAAGATTAGTTATAAAGTTAGTTGAGATGTTAGAAGTAATTAACAAAAGAAGGTCATTAGAATATTCTAGAGTAGTGGAGGTGTATATATATACACTTGTACAAGTATTTTCATTTTTCAAGGATGCAATTCTCCCAAACATTTCTAATGCATTGAGTCATCAATTCTCTCTCCCATCATCTCTCATTCTCCCTTTCTTGTGCATTCTTCACAAATGCAGTAGTTAACACTGTAGTAATATTGCCTAGATTCATCAAATTAACAATTGCATGTCGTCATCATGAAGCATGAAATCGGGTTTAAGAAAAACAAAAACCACTGAAGTTTTAAATTTTCTATGTACATAATAATCATAAGTTTAATAGCAATTTGGTTACTTGATAAATTCTAACTAAGTCGTTATAATATCTAACTATGCACATTTAACCATCAATCAATTAAAATAATATTTTTAATCAATTTTCTTGTGAATATTAAAAGATATTTTATCATAATTATTAATTGTTTCACTGCTTATTTTCATTTATTATGTTAAGCTTGTATTGTTACTTCATAATTGATGGAGTCTAAAGCTTAAACCATGCATGAAACAACATTAAGCAATAAGTTGGCCTAGTCTCCCACCCAACCTTTGCCTTCTTTAGAGGGTGTTTTATAAGCCGGTCAAACGAGCTTCTAAGCTTTTTTTAATTTCTTTTTAAGTGTTTGACAAAATAGAGAAGTGTTTAAATAAGTTAAAAAGTGCTTAAAATAAGTCAAAAATCAAAAGTTATAGGACCCCAACTTATTATTTTTGGCGAAAAGCATTTCAAGTTTGACCAAATAAATTACATTGCTTCCTTATCTTCCTTCTTTCACCTATTTCTCTGAACATTTCTGTTGGGTATTCCATTTTTTTTGTGAAGGTCTCTGCAACTTTTAATGAATCGGAACTTTTGATTTGTAAAACTTTTTTCCTTTTAAACTTCAAAGCCTAGTAAATAGTCCTTTTCTTGATTTATACACTTCTCGTAGCTGAATTTTCCTTAAAGATATTATTCTCCACATTTTGCTTTTTTCATATATAAATATTAGTAATTAAAGACATGTAAACATTACTATTTTAGGAGTGTATGGTGTTAGCTTGACATAACACTTTATTTCTTATTTTAGAATAAGATTTACATTCATGGAACGTATATGAATATACATTGACGATATGATCTAAGAGAAAAAAAACTTCTCATTAATTAAAATAAATTTATCTAAGAAATTTAGAACTTTAAATAAATTGAACCATAAAATAACTTGTACTAAAATTAATTTAGAATTTTAAGAATACAATTATTAATTCATTTTCAGTGTTAATGGCTTAGGGGCATTTTAGTCGTTGTAACATAATATAGTGCTTTCAGCACTTTTTCACCAAACACATCAACTGCTTATTTTAAACTTCAACTCTTTTAGCCAAACACATAACTGCTTCTTTTTAAATTCAACTCCAGCACTTTCAAAGTGCTTTAATTCAATTGCTTAAAAACTTCTTTTTTTCAGCTAATCCAAACGGGCTTTTAGTGGCCAAGTTGAAGCGTTCAACGTCGGTCTACCACCTTTATTTTCAAGGTTAAGCTTGTTCAATTGAAGAAGATAATGCTATGCTGCCCTTTTCTTGTGCAAGAGAATGATAATATAATTATAAAAATAGTTCAATATAATATAATTATGTGGTCTGACCTTTCTCCGAATCCCGCGCATAGCGGAGCTTAGTGCACCAGACTGCCCGTTTTTAGTTCAATATAATATGCTTCCTACACTAAAGAACCAAAAATATTTATTTAAATTAGTTGAAGATTAAACATGCTTAGGACCAAAAGTGTTATACTAGTAAATACATGAACATTTGACACAAATCACATCAACATATGTCATTGGATTAGTAAACTACAAAGTGTAACTTAATTATTGGTTAAAGATGTTAATAGTTATCCCAAAAGCCTAAGTCGTCCTTCTTCAATGACTCGTTCATGTATATTTCAAAATCTAGCGAACCTTAAAGTAAAAGTGCAACTCCTATCCACCACCCAATTGCTCTTAACCAACTTGACAAAAAAAAGTTTTACTTTTACTATATAAAATTATTATTACATGCTTTTTGCTAATGTTAAAGTGCACCAGCAAATATATATTGACAGGAAACGGTGTTCGTAAGTAACATTATTGACTATAATATAAAGTACGTTCTCAACTGAAATTACCAGATTACACTATCATTGACCATTTGAGGATGCCTCTTACGCCCAATAAGAGCTCTAGTATATGGTTTTTATTTAAGACATGATCTCTATTTCATTTAATATTATAATTAATACTATGATTTTTTAATTGGTGAGGTCATGAGGAAGAATTTAGGAAGCATCTCAACATTATATTCCCTCTTGACCAATAATGTCTTCAATCTTTTTATCTCGTTACAATTCCTGTTTGAATTTTCGTAAATTAATATTATTTGGTGCCGTGTCGATAAGTCATAATTATCAACGAAATAATTAAAGTCATACTAATTTATTAGTTGATTGTATCTTTAACTTTTCTTTTGCGAGAAACTTATCATGAATATATTAATTTCTTTCGCTTCAGTTATTATTGTTGATTGGCTTAGGACTTGCTATTATTGGACATGGACTTGGTCAAAGAATTGCTATGGGTCAAGCTATATGAAAATATGGGAGGGATAGCTTGAGAAAAAGGAAAAAAATCGAGGTCTTTTATCGTAGAACTAATGCTCACTGACAACTATTCAGTTATATATTTAAAAAATAATTATTATTATAAAAATTCAAATATCACTAAGTGAAACACTATGATGTTATTCTAGCTAAAGTGTCCTTTGTAAATTTTTAAATTCCATATGACAATAAAAAAAATTTCTTGGCAATTCTCCTATAAACAAGCTAGCTATTCACAAATTTAGGTATATAATACACTTTTTAGTAAAGTTCTTTTTCTTTTTGGCAAAAAGTGGGAGTAAATACTACTATATTTTTTATTTAATAATATAATATTATGATTTGCTGACTCGATTAATTTAGATTTGCGTTCCAATTCCATAAGACCTTTTAAAGACGAAGCACTCTCTATCAGAAGTGTTGTAATTTTCAAGGCTTGAACCCGATTCATTTTATTAAAGATAAAAAAATCACATTCATCCTACCCCATGTTCGGACTTCCTTAAAAATAAATATTGTATCGTACTAGTTCTAGTGGCCCGACATGTTCGAGCATCTTCCTTGACTAAATTATATAGGAAGGAGAAGACATTATGTCTTTGTTGTAAAGATGTCGATATTTTTCATGGATTTATATTTCTTTTGCCTTTTTGCGCGTATTACATACTTGTGAGACATTCTCTATACTTCTTGGTTGTCACTTTCTTTTTTGTTTCTACAACAATCTCCCTTATTCGCTGCTTCACTGTGATTTTTGATTGCTGACAACATTAATAAAACAAAAGTTAAGGTTAAGCTAATAAATCAATGGTTTATTTTAGGCTAGATAATAAAAGATTATATGTTTCATGTCTTTCATTGATTATTATGTACAATATATATAGTGTTACATAATTATTTACATGACTACAAACTAGATAACTAATCTTTCTAATTACACTCGGAACATAAATTTACCTAATATAAAAGATATACAATGATACATGAATATTCTTGTAATATTATATCATTTGTTTCTATAATAATCTCCCTTATTCGCTGCTTCACTGTGATTTTTGATTGCTGACAACATTAATAAAACAAATGTTAAGATTAAGCTAATAAATCAATGGTTTATTTTATGCTAGATAATAAAGGAATATGTTTCATGCCTTTACTTGATTATTGTGTACAATATATATATTGTTACATAATTATTTAGATGGCTACAAACTAGGTAACTAATCTTCCTAATTACAATCGAAATATAATTTTACCTAATATAAAATATATACAATGATACATGAATATTCTTGTAATATTCTACCACACCCCCCGCAGTCGAAGCGGGAGGTTCTCGTACGCTGACACTGGCTTGGAAATCATCAAAGAATATGCGCGGAAGTCCTTTAGTAAATATATCAGCAATCTGATACCGTGAAGGAACATGAAGGACATGAACTTGTCCACGAGCCACTTTTTCACGTACAAAGTGAATATTCATTTCAATGTGTTTTTGGTGCGGTGATGTTGAACTAGATTGCCGGAGAGATATATTGCACTGACATTATTACAGTACATCAATATAGCCTTGCGGATTGGGCAGTGAAGTTCCAGCAGAAGGTTGCGTATCCAACAAGACTCAGAAATAACATTCAGTACTCCTCTGTACTCGACTTCGGCACTGGATCGAGACAGAGTAGGTTGTATTTTAGAAGACCAAGACAACACGTTATCTACGAGGAACACACAGTAACCTGACTTGAATCGATGAGTTTTCGAAAAGTCACCCCAGTCAGCATCAGAATAAGAGGTGAGACTAAAGAGTGTGGACTTGTATATGTGTAGGCCGAAGTGAAGAGTACTTTGTACATAGCGCAAAATACGTTTGAGTGCATTGATATGCTCATTCGCCGGCTATGCATATGTGAGCATATTTGTTGCACGACATATGATATATCTGATCTCATGAAAGTGAGATACTGTAATGCTCTTGCTAAACTGCGATAATGAGTCGGGTCAGCATATAGAGAATCCGAAGAGGCATTGAGTTTGGAATTAGTGTCTACCGGTGTGTGAGGCGGTTTGCAAGACATCATGCCTGCTCGATCAAGGATCTCTTCGACGTACTTCCTTTGACAAAGAAATAAGACACATGCATGTCTCATAACAGTAATGCCCAAAAAATAGCTTAGGGGGCTCAAATCCTTCATAGCAAATTCAGAGGCAATGAGTGACATAATGGATAGGCGAAGTGCATCAGAAGATGTAGTGATAATAATATCATCAACATATAATAGGATGTATGTCATGTCATTACCCTTGGTATAGATGAACAATGAATGATCAGATTTGCTATGTGAAAAACTGATAGATGATACACAATCAGCAAACCATTGGTACCATGCACGAGAAGCCTGTTTCAATCCATAAAGTGATTTCTTCAAATGACACACATAATCTGGATGAACCAGATCTCTGAATCCCATAGGCTGATGCATATACACGGTTTCATGAAGGTCCTCATGCAAGAAAGAATTTTCGATGTCAAGCTGATGAATAGGATAAGATTTGGACAACGCAATACTGAGAACGGTCTGAATAGTCGCCGATTTAACCACGGGGATGAAAGTTTCTTCACAATCCACTCCTACCCACCGAGAAGGGTTGTTCCGAGGCTCCCGTTGCAGGGCTAGGTGGGCTGCCCAACTCGGGACGACGGTGATTGAGTCAGTTGCTGGTGAAGGTAACGATTGATTTTGCAAGTGATGAATTAGAAGAGGATTTAGGCCATCATTTAAGAAGTCGTAGCAATTTGGAGGTGGAGAATTGAGTTTGGAAAAGAGGAATTGGGGCTCGTCGAATATGACATGCCTAGAAACGATTATTTTTCGGCTTGACAAGTTGTAACAGTGGTAACCTCGATAATTGGAGGTAACCAAGAAAGACACACGAGGATGAAATGAGGTTGCAGCTTGTTGATTTGAGTTGAGGGATGGAGGGGGTATCATAGACATCCGAAAGTTCGTAAATGCTTATAGGAAGGATCCTGAAGATAGAGAACTTGAGTGGAGATTTGTGTATGAGAGACTTGTTTGGGAGAATTTTCAAGAGATAGGTTGCCATTGAGAGGGCGTAATGCCAAAAATAGGGGACAGAGGCGTGGGCAAGGAGGGCACGAATTAAGTTATTTATGGTTCTAATTTTTGGTTCGGCTTTCCCATTTTGTGCGGAGGTGTGTGGACAGGAAAAATAAAAATTAAGGTCGTGTTTGGCACATAACAGTTTGAATTGTTTATCGAAACGAAGGGTGAGTGCAACGAACTAAACATTTGATATTCCTTTCAAATTGTGTCTTTATTAAAGCACTAAAGGAAGAAAAAATAGAATAGACTTGGGACTTATTTCCAATGGGAAAAGTCCACAGAAAGTTTAAATAATCATTCAAAAATAACACATAATATCTATGTCTGGTTGTTCTTAAAATAGGAGAAGTCCATAAATTATTGTGTATGATATCAAATGACATTAAAGTATAGGCGGATGGAGAATAAAATGACAATTTGACATATTTTCCAAAAATGCAAGATTCACAAATAGGAGTAGTAGAGACATGTTTGCAATCAATAAATTTATTTTTGCTAAGGGAGCATAAAATAGAATCTCCCGGATGTCCTAATCTATTATGCCACAAAAGACACGAAAGAGCTACAAAGGTTGATGGAGAGGAGGCTGGATGGACAATGGTGGTGGTGCTAGGATAAAGGTCTCTGGTGCTGTCACATCTCATTATTTGCATCTCTGTCATAAGGTTCTTCATAGAAAAACTAAAAGGATTAAATTCAAGGGAAACATTATTGTCGGTTGTGAAAACGACGCACAAAGATTAGATTTTTGATAAGTTTTGGGGCATGAAGGACATTGTTTAAAACTAACGGTGGATGTGGTGGGGAGAGGGATGATTGTCCACAATCTCGAATAGGAATATCTTATCCACTACCAATAATAATATTACGATTTAAATTGCTCACATTGAAATAAGATGAGAGAGTACCTTGGGATACCATAATATGAGATGTGGTGCCAATATCCATGTACCAACTGTCATCTGGAACATTGAGAGACATTGTGTTCATAGCCGACTTAATATCTTTCGGTGCATAGATTGAAGGAGGAGAGACTTGTGCATTGTATGCCTGATGTGTATGTGCGTCGAGGATGCCGGGCTGGGGCTGTTGGGCTAGAGGTTAGGCCCAGGACGACGTCGGGTAGGGGCGCGGTAGAGCAGCCCAAGCCGGCTAGGCCCATGCAACTTATGATGGGTAGGCAGTCCACGACAGAGGTTGCTGCCACTATTGATGCTGCTGGGGGCGGCTGTCGACCGGTAGGGGCAGCCCTCCGCCGCCGTTACTACTGTTTCTAGCTCGACCACCGCGGCTTCGGCCAGAATGTTGCCCTTTGTTGTTATTCCAGGATTGTGAGCCATATTTTGGATCATTGGCTTGTCGGTGGTGAGAGGGGAAGAAACCGAGCCCCTCGGGTCGGCAAGTGTGCCACCGGTGTTCATCAGTGCGACATCGATAGTGCTTGTGTTGGTCCCGGCCCGCTTGATTTTCCGGGTTTTTTCAAGGATGAGTTTCGAACGGGCCTCATAGAATGGAGGCAATGGTGTGCTTTGTTGGAGGATGGTAGCGACACCGTCATAAGTTTTATTCAAACCTATAATGAGTTGCATCACCAATCATTGATTGGTGACCAGTGCACCAACGTTGGAGAGTTGATCGGCAATCATCTTAAGTTCTTGACAATAGGCCGACACATTAGGAAAATCGTCCTACTGAATGTCCTTGAATTGATTTTCCAAATACAAGGCACGTTGTGTCTTGTTATCGTGAAAAATATTTTCCAAGTGCTCCCACGTTTGTCGTGTAGTAGCATCGATTTCAATGATTGTATGTAATAGATCATTCGAGATCGTGTCGTAGATCCATTGTGGGACAACAGCATCTAAGTGGGACCAAGTTCAACATCAGAATCATCAGGTTTGTCCAGGGGCTTTGATTTTGGAGGGATGATATGGTCGATGACTTTGTAAGCACAAGGCATGAATTCAGAATAGTTCAACCCACAACGAGTATTGTCCATCCTCTTGATCCAGAATTAAAGGGATGAAGTTCTTGATGTTCGCCACGGCAAAGGCCGGATGAAAGGTGGTAGGAGGGGGGGTGGAAGTTGTAGGATGTGTGTCGTGGGTAGAGGAGGAATAGGGGGGGAGAAGCCATGGACAAGGGTTGTCGTCGGCGTGAAGGAAAAAAGAAGGGTGCCAGATTTTAGGGTTCGGTGTCGGCGGCGGAAGAAAGAAAAAAAAAGAGAGGGAGGCGCCGGTTTTGGAGGGGTTGCCGACAACGGAAGAAAAAGGAGGAAGTGGGGCGCTGGTTTTTAGGGGTAGGGTTTGACTCTTAATGCCATGTAGAATTATGAAATTCTCCTTGATTGGAGGCTTCTCATTGATACAATATATATAGTTGTTTACAAGTACAAATCTTAATTGTATGAGGATATCTAATTTTTATAATTATATCAAAATTTTAATTACAGAATATATAAAAAATATTAATATATTTCTCTATCATTTATCTATACATAGCTACTCCATATATATATATATAAAGCACACTACACTTGCGTGCTTGATATTCTACCTCATCCTTCACAAATCAAAACTAGTCCATAAGATATTAATAAAAACGAAAAGGGTAAAAATTGTTTATTTGCCACTCATAAAACCTACGTCGTTAGGAAAGTCTCATTTTTGCCTTGTTCAAACTGAAGCTCCAACTCGAATGTAATTTTAAATCGTAGTCAAATTAAGTGCAAATTTAGACTTTTTCTTTCATGCAAAGAATTTTGAACACGTGAAATTCACCATTTTGAGATAAATATCTCCGTCAATAGTTAGAATAATTACGAGACCATTTACTACCGATTAAAGTATGAACCAATCGAAATAATGTAACAATGATAAAATTAAATAATTTTGAATAGTATAGAGATAAATTTGAATATTTTCCTTATAGAAAAGATCAACTCATGTCAAAATTCCATAATCCACCGTCAATTCTTCCCCAGCCATCCAATATCTTGTGGCCTATACTTGTGAATTTTGACGTTTCACATGGTTGGTCTTTCTTCATTTCCTTATTATTTTATCCATAGGATTTTCTTCTTTGTACTGCCACTTCCTGTTGCCCCATTATCTTTTGTCTTCTTTTTCCTTTCTTGAAAATAACGGTCGCCAACTACTTTTTTAACTTTAGGCCTTTGAAAATCCTATATTTAATTTACTAATCTAATTAATTTAATTCATATCAAATAAACATACCAAGAGGAAGACGGGTAAAACTTTTTTTATTAAGAGGTTCTTCATTCCCAAATCGACTAGAAATAAATTCTTCTGATTAAGAGTACGTAGAAGAATTTCAATTAACGTAGTGGACCGGTAGTGGTTAACTACTATCCGACGGTGTCTTGCAATTATTACCATCGAAAAACAAACAAGAGATCTTAACATAAATAGTTAACCGAATTACTGTTTACTTTTTTCTAGCCAGTACATATAAATTACATACTGAGTAAATAAGATTATACACATATTATACCTGCATTATATGTATACTTTGTATTATATATTTGGCGGGTATTTTGGTTGATTCTCCGACAAAAAAAGAGCTATTATATAACGATACAAGCATGTCCACAAAGTATGTTGAGTCCGGAACTTAAATGACCCAAAAACTAAGGCATTGAACCAAAATACCCCCAAAATATGTAATATAAGTACCTTTTGCGCAAGAAATTCCTATGCAATAAGACTTAACCGTAACGGCTCGGTTAAGTCCTATTGCGCAGAAATTTCCCACGCAACAGGTGTATTTCAATTTTCCCAACACTTTGTATAATTTCAAAGGTTTGAAATACACATTTGTTTCATACTTTGACCAAAGATTAGTCATGTCTCAAGACTCCGGAATGTTAATATTTATATAGAACCTGATATTCTTTTATGCGAATATTAGTATAGGCTTAATAAATCAAGGATACCTAAACGTTCGGAACGTCATTTTAGGGATTGTAAACTTTCAGAAGTAAGTTTTGTCCTGAAAAGGGTACTTAGGTTTAAGTATTTTACTTTTTAAGGTTTTAATTTAAGCGTTTTATTGTGTAGTCAAGGCATTACTTTATTTCAAATATGTCGAGATTTTTTTCATAATTAATTTAGAACGTCACACGAGTTAGTAATAAACGATAATAATTAAAGACTAAGATAACTAATTATCATTTATAAAATAATACGTAAAAAATATAATATTAACTTAAACTATACAACTTAATTACATATACACAATCTCTAATGGGTCCTACATGTGGTAGGCTTTAGAGTAACCTTAGGCCTAAGGCTCATACGATTCCCCCCACCCCCACCCCCACCCCCACCCCCACCACCACCATCATCTCCATCCCATGCTATTCTTAATAATAGGATGCTCTAAGCCATGAGCATCTCCCATTTCCTTCCTTGCGCTCTTGACCATCATATGTTTCTTCTTGAGATTATGTGCGCTTTGTACGGTCAGAATCTCATCAGAACAGTCAGAAGACGGGTCCACAAAGGCAGAAGAATGAACCTGAAATAATACATAAACAATTAGTAGTAATTTTAATTTAGATTTGATACATTATCTTTTGATAAAAAATCAAACATGTGTGTTGACAGGCTTATGAGAGGACTCCTGAGCGGGCTCCTGAGAGGGGTCTGTTGTAGGATATGAAATAGTATCATATATGGGATCCTAAATGACTGGAGCCGGAGCTTAACTGAAGCTAGAGACAAAGCTAGAGATGGAGCTGTAGATGTGGCTAAATCCTAAGCTATGAAAATTTATGAAATAATCAGTATAAGTATTTTAATTTGTTAAAATAAGTATTTAAACACTTACCCCTAGGCTAAGAAAAATGTAAAAGTCCATAAATAAGAAGTCGTACTCCAGCTCCTTGCCACCATGTAGATCACGAACTGGCGGCTCACTCTGTAGATCACGAACTGGCCGCTGCGCAGGCACTGATGTGTCATATGAATCCCAATCTATGTCATCACCCTGGGATGAAGACCCGAGTACATCTGAAAATAGATGTGCCGGTGTATATAGAGATGTCGACGATCGGTAAGAAGTCGACGGGTGGGCTGAAGTGGATGCGACGTCTAAAGTCGACGAGTGCTGCTGCACTAGAGCGGGATCAAGAGCATGCTCGTCAGGCTCATCTACTAGAGGAGGCCTCCGCCGCCACCACTGCCTCTATCACCATCGCCTTCATGACCATGACCATGACCATGACCACAACCACAATCGCGGCCGCGATCACGACCACGCCCATCTGTTGGCTGATACGGGCCCTCTAAAATAGGCTCATGCATACGTCCGACTTCTTGTTATTGTTGGATACCTGACTCGACTACCTGAATGATTTAGACAACAAATCCCGCTGTCTCGGGGATATGTATATGTTGTAAGCCAAACTGGAGCATTGTTAGTACGATATGTAGCTGCATTTATTTGCAAATATTAATAATAGAATAAATATATAACATAATAAATTAAGAGATTAATTAAGTTTAAGTGCGGTAAATTTACCAACACCTCATATTGTCCCGCGAGTGCTGCATATCCTCGGCCATCTGAATCACGTCACTTGGGGTTGCCAATTAAGTTGCGTGTGATCTGTCAGTACCATTCCATGTAAACCTCCATCGGAGTCGTATGTTCGACTACCGCTGTGCTCTGAAGCCTCTGATCCCAATAATCGAGTTGGGTGTGCATAAAGGCTCGGTATGTAGTAGTGACGATCGAATGCTCGTCCCGTGTATAGTGATCGTGATGTCAAAAAACCGGGTCAGGTATATTCTGTACATGCCCAAACTGTCATAAGACATGATGGAGTGTGTGATCCTCAAGAATCTCCATGTGTATCAACGGATACTGCGATATTCACACGGGCTCACCAGCCTTGCAAAACGCCGGTAGCTGATCTAAAAACTGAAAATACGGCCTCCATATAGTAAATACTTTACGTTCACATGGGAATTCAATGTGTTTGGGAACATGATTCCCCCAAATATGATGAGTAAATATAGAATGACACGACGATCGACATCCTTCTGAGGTGTGTTGTCTACAATAGGATGTTGAATGTTTGTGAGGCGCAAGTGAGCATAGAGGGAAGACATCGACATCCGACTCTGTCCATGGATATCACCATACTGAGGCACGTATCTAGTGATCCTAGTCAACTCCTGCCATAATGTTGGCTCCTGCTGAACATCCTCAGTGTATAATGGGAATCCATCTACCTGTAGTCCATACATGACCTCCACATCTTGAAGCGTGATAGTGACCTCACCAGTGCGGAGATGAAATGTGTGGGTCTCCGATTGCCATCGCTCAACCATGGCCGTCACAAGAGCCCAATCATGTTGTACCCAACCTGCAGTGACACAACGATACATATCGCCCCAATACAATATCTCTAAGACGCGGGGATGTGGGGGGCGAGCCACTAGAAGATCCCACGCATGTTCCACCCTACGAGGATGGAACAATGTACTCATACGTATATCGCTAGTCCATAATAGCTCAGACCTATAATTATCCTGTAGAATAAGTACTGATCTATCGATAGGCCCCAGATGAAAGTTGGAATCCAGGTAGGTGTCGTATCTATATTAACAATGTTTAGATTATTCATTAACATGTAATCCTTTATCAAAAAATTATACTAACTAACTAATTCTTTATCGGGAAATTATATTAACTATCTAAATTTGCGAATTAGAATAATTATGTTGTTCAATTCTAAACTAAAGATTAACTATTTCTAATTAATAATTATTAATTAATTATTATACTAACTATAATTAACTAACTAATATAATATTAATGATATTTTTAATACTAAACTAAGGATTAACTATTTCTAATTAATAATTATTAATTAATTATTATACTAAGTACAATTAACTAACTAATATAATATTAATGATATTTTTAATCCTAAATTAAGGATTGACTATTTCTAATTAATAATTATTATACTAACTACAATTAACTAACTAATATTATATTAGTGATATTTTTAATCCTAAACTAAGGATTAACTATTTCTAATTAATAATTAATTATTATACTAACTACAATTAACGAAACATTATATTAATGGCATTTTAATCCTAAACTAAGGACGTTCAATCATAAACTAAGGATTAAAGTAATGACGAACTAATTCATTTAACGGCAAATTATATTAAGTAACTAATTAATAATTAATATGGATTAAATTTTTTTACAAATAAATAAATTAACAATTAGATAATTAACAAATAAAAATATTATTAGGAGATTAGTATATTTTTTATAATCAGACATTTAATAAATAATTAACAATTAGGAGATTAATATATTCTTCTAATAAAATAATTAACAAACAATAAAAAATTTTAAAAAAAATAAAAAAGGGGGCTGGGCAGTGGGCGGATTGCCCCTATTGCACATGCGACAACTTTTTCGAAATTCAACACTATGAAACATTAATCATGCTTAGGATTATAAGTTATTTAATAATATAATTAGAAAGTTCATAGTAAAATATCTAGATTAAAAGTTATTTTTGAGTTTTGAAATCAAGTTCTACGGCGTTTTATTCAGAAATTCAAGCTTCGAACCTTGTTTCTTGAATTAAATATATCGAGAATATTGACTTTCGGGTTAAAATTTAACGCGAAAAGGACAATTTTAGGTGGTGGGACCTTGGTTTTTTGGCTGTTAATGGCAAAAATTCTAAAAAATAAAGTGGGATTGATGGGGAAGAAAACGAGGTCGGTTTATCAAATTCCTATTGCGCAATAGGACTTAACGGTGCGATTACAGTTAAGTCCTATTGCGTAACAATTTGTTGCGACAAAATAAAAAGCTTTTTTTATGAGGTACAAATAAAAATTCCTCTTTATTTGATTTGTTACGAAATATCATAGATCAATTCTCTTTTTATTTGGGAGTATTGAGTTATTTTGGTCAAGTGTCTCACTTTTTAAATCATTTAAGTTTAGGACTCAAAGTATGTTGTTATATTTTAGGAAAAAAGGAATTCACTTACATAATTCAAAATATATACTCCATTAAAGTGAATGTGTAATTGGCTAACGGCCAATGGAGGTCCTGACCTAATAAAAGCTGACTCTTCCAATCCAACTCTATCGAAGGAGAAAAAAAGCTGGGACTACGACTTGCTTAGTGCAAGGCTGCTTGTCGTGATTGGTTGGACATTCTTTTCGTCTAAGGTCTTAGCTTGGTCACTCTATGTTGCTTTCCCAGCAAGTCTATTGAATGGGGTACAAAAGATTGCTATTCAAAGCATCGTTAAGAGCTTAAGTAATATCTGGGGGCTTTTAGAGAGTAGTAAAGATAAGATGACTCTGATCTTTCCTTCTATGGAGCCGGATGTGAGCTTCTCGAATCATATGATGCTGACAATATTATATTATATTATAGAATTTCTGGTTCCAAAGGTGAAGTTCAGGTTATCCACTTAGCTATATTATCCTCTTTACCCAATTGCCCCATCTAATCAGTTTGGTCAGTTGGCAGTTGCCCATACTTTGCTTTTCCAGCAATTTATAGATAAGTGTTATTTTTTGGGAGACCTTTTGATTTTGAGGCTAGGGTTTATTTCAATATATTTATGTACGTGAATGGGTTCGTGGAATTCAGTTTGCTATATTTTTCAATTCGTGACTTTCATGTAGTACATATTTTTTTACCTTATATTAGGTAGACCAGACTTTAGTCTCTAACAAAAAATGATCAAATTAAAAGAGTTACTATATGCAAACATGTGACAAGAACCACTCAATGGGCAAAATAATTAGTACTATAAGGATCGTTTAGTATGAGTCATTAGAGAAAATAATATATGCATTAACTTGGTATATTACTAACACCTTGTTTGATACACTTTTTCAACATATACATAACTAATACAAGCATTAATTATACACCCTATTTAGTATTATTCTATGCATAACTAATGCATAGTAAACCATGATATTAGTAATACAATAGTTTTTAATGCTTGCATAAGCATGGTTAAAGACACAATCGCCCCCAAAATCTCTCAAAACCTTTTCCAATTATTAAGTTGAACCAACATTAAATTTGGGGAGCTTACTTTAAATCATCAAATCAGAATGTTGTGCATATAAAACCCCAAATCTCAACAGTTTAAGGACAGATCAAACTTCATTCTTGTCACTTTAGAACACAAATAGGAAACTGAAATTTCCAAAACAAGAAATAAAAGAAGCTGCCGTAATTGATTGAACACTCAACAAATAGAAAATAAAACTGGAAACTTACACAACCATATGACCACTGGATCGAGAAATCATTTAATAAATGATAAAAGAAGTCGATCCAGAGCTTGAATGAGCAATAACGGGCACAAAGCTAACGAATGTGGAGGTTACTTTTGCAAAAAACCAATTATTTTTAGAAATTATACAATGCATGTTATTTTTAATACACCAAACCAAACAACGGGTAAGAAATAATCTCAGCATAACTAATGCCAGCATAATAATACAAGCATTACTAATATACTCTATTAAGCATTATTCTTATACCTCCTAACAAACGAACCCTAAGTATAACATGTGTAACACACACAATCTTTTGTGTTTTTTTTCTTAAATGCCATGATGAAATTTGAAAATCTTTTTCATTATTCAAGTGGCTGGTATTATTGTATTAATTAACAAGACTTTTTTATTAATAGTTTATGTGCATCATTTTCGATGCTTTAACTTGTACACTCATAATATGAAAGAAATATTTTTTTAACAATAAACTGTGAATATTATCATACAAATTAAACCAACTACAAATTAATAACATCTAGAGTTTCAGGCCACCTTCCAGTGAAGGGTGCCAAGAAGCAACTAGACGTCAAGAGGAAATGAACAACCAATGAAAACCTAGTTACAAAGCCAATGTATCAAAATTTGACAGTTTCTAGCCTTCCTTGAACCTGCACACATGCTAAGCCTTTCTCTAATTTCCTTCTATGTCTATGCAACTATAAACTCTTGTATTTACATTCAATTACATGAACAGTTGCAAAAATCTAGCTTGCCAAGTGTAGTAAATCATGGCACCACACAGAACAACTGCTACTTCTTTTCTGAGTTGCCTCCAATGGCTGCTACTTTAGTTGCTATTTTTTAAATGCAACCTGTCATTTTCTTCCACTGGACATCTACGTCTCCCTCTAAGCCCCAAGCTCTCTTCTCTCAGAATTTTTCTTGAAATGCTAACTGGTTAACGCCCTTTAATTTCCATCGCCTAATTCGTGGTTGTTTGCAAGTCGTCATCTTTCTTACTCTACTCTTAAGTTTTACATCTAAGAGTACAAATCTATATTAGGTGGTCATCAGTTTCTCCTGAAATGTATAACCTTCAAGTCCTTGCATGTACTTCTTTCTCGTCTTATTGTAATAAAATTAAAATATGTGTTATTTACCGCTAAATCATAAGATAAAGTAAATGATAATATAACCTTAACTTCATTATACCTAGTACCATAAGCATAACTAGCATGTACTTGTTCATAGTCATCTTTACCTTTTCCTACATTCCATTTATCTTTACCTATGAAGATTTGTTGGTCTCCTGAAATATCTCTTGAACCAATAGTTATTCATATCCTCCCAAAGTATAGTTTTAGCTTCTGCATCTAGTCCTATTTGTGAAGCATAGACACTAATAACATTGATTGTATCCTTCCATCATACAAGTCTTACTGTAATAATCTTATCCCCTATCTCATTTTACATCTACAATTTTATCTTTAAGTCATGATTCTACAATAATTCTCACTCCATTCCTACTTTTATCTATCCACAATACAATAATTTATAACCCGCATTACCTATCTCTCTAGCCTTTTGCCTTGTCCATTTAGTTTGCTGAAGGCATGCAATATAAGCTCTCCAACTTTTTAGGGTATCCAGTAATTTCATTGACTTTCCTATGAAAGTGCATATGTTCCTGTTAAGAGTCCCACATCGGATATGGAATGAGAACATAGAAAATTCTTATCCTACGAGCTAGCTTTTGGGTTGAGTTAGACCTATGATCCATTCTTTACATGGTATCAGAGCTAGACCCATTCCAATTCTTTGTTCACCATGTTGGGCCCCCAAATCATATTATCCATGTTATTAATCTGTATTCCAAAAAATCAGTAAATAATAAACACTGAAAATAAACAGAATCAGTGTTGAAAAATAAGAATAATTTTTCAGAATATAATCGAGCCCACTTAGTTCAAAGTGTGTCCTTAAGGAAATTATTCCCCTCACAGTACTCGAGGTTGATGGAATATCCCTTCCCAGGATAGAACGATTATCTTACCAGAATAGTAGTACTCCAAATTCAGGTAGCGGCGAACCACTCAACGGCAGTATATCACACAGAATTTATTTGTGCAGAAGAAGAAGAAGTTTGTATTGTTCAGAAAATTCGTAAGTAAAACTCTGAGGAATCAAACGAATTTATAGCCATGGAAGTACTGTTTTTGAAGGTTTGCAACCTTTCTGAACAGCCACTGAAAACTGGTGGGAAATTTAAATATGGAAAAGAAATCAGGTCGCGGGTCAGACACGCGGATCCGGCCGGGTCGCGGGTCAGGGTCACTAACGGGTAGGATTGGATAAGTTAATTAATTTAATTAAATAATAATTAATTAAATAATTAAAAATTAAAGAAATTTTGGTCCAAAAAGATTATCAATCAATCAGATCATTTGACCAAATCCAAATCCAAATCCGAAGCCGAGCCGAAGCCGAAAGCGGCGACGACTTACGGCGAAGGGTCCTTGCCCCCTCAACCCTTTTACTGACAAGAAGGAGTAATTCTACTTATAAGTAGAAGAACTTTTCTTTCCACTACCGATGTGGGACAAATGCTTATTTTATAAAGCAAGAGGGAACTCCCACTTTTATTTCTCCTACCGATGTGGGACAACTCCCACTTTTCTTTCCAATCATTTCCCATTCACCAATATCAATACCCAACAATCCCCCACATGAATGGGGAATGACTATAATATAAAAGCGCGGACAAGTGTGATATACAAGCGAGAATTGACTGCATCTGGATAAGTAGGTTTCCCTTTGAACTTTCCGTAGTGAACTTATATCGGATATACTCGATCAATAGGTAGATTTGATATCTTTGAACCGTCGAACTTTGTTGTATACCTAGACAACATAAGTCACATAATCAACCCTCAACCATTTATGGTTCTCACGGTTGTGTTCGTTTCAGCCATGAACACATCCTGGTTTTATGAGTGCGTAGAGAATGGGCCTTCACTGTCATTCCCCTTTAAAGCGGCTTACACTTAACACTCACATAGGTAATTTCTAAGCATGTGGTCCTATAGCCACATTATGTGGTCATACACTGCCAGATTTAGATAATCATTAAAGAACCTTAATGTTTTATTAACTCATTAACAAGCCATAAGGTTTTATCCTTATTTCTGAACATTGTCTTCATCCGAGAATGGGTTGAGTTATTTGACAACGTTGAACCGTCAGTCACAACTTTGTTTGATCTCCTTGAACCTAGCTCTTGGGATCTCCAGTCTGCTAGGTAGAGTTACCGCCATGATGACTTGTCCTCGGCCTTAACCCCATTCCCATTGATGATCTACTAACTCCCTCTCTAGATAAGCCTTTTGTAAGCGGATCCGTCACGTTATCTCTTGACTTTACATAGTCAATAGTGATAACGCCACTAGAGAGGAGTTGTCTAACGGTATTGTATCTTCGTCGTATGTGACGAGATTTTCCGTTGTACATTACGCTCCCTGCCCTACCTATTGCTGCTTGACTGTCACAATGTATACATATAGGAGCCAAAGGTTTGGGCCAGAATGGAATATCTTCTAAGAAATTCCGGAGCCATTCAGCTTCTTCACCGGCCTTGTCTAAAACTATAAATTCAGATTCCATTGTAGATCGGGCGATGCATGACTATTTTGATGATTTCCAAGACACTGATCCACCCCCAATTGTGAAAACATAACCACTCGTGGATTTAACTTCAGATAATACGGTGATCCAATTTGCATCACTATATCCTTCGATCACGGCGGGATATTTGTTATAATGAAAAGCAAAGTCCCCTAAGACTTGTTTCATTGCCATCCAATGAGTTTGATTGGGATTACTCGTGAATCGACTCAGCTTGCTTATAGCACATGCTATATCTGGTCGTGTACAATTCATAATATACATCAAACTTCCCAAAACTCGTGCATAGTCCAATTGTGAGTCACTTTCACCTTTATTCTTTTGAAGTGCAAAACTTACATCAATTGGAGTCTTTACAATATTGAAATTTAAATAATTAAACTTGTCAAGTACTCTTTCAATATAATGAGACTGCGATAATGCTAGACCTTGTGGAGTTTTATGAATTCTGATGCCTAAGATCAAATCAGCAACTCCTAAGTCTTTCATATCAAATTTGCTAGCCAAAGATACGCCTTTAGCATTTACATCGGTAATATCTCTACTCATTATCAACATGTCATCAACATATAAACAAACAATGACTTCATGATTTGGAGTATTTTTAATGTAAACACATTTGTCACACTCATTAATCTTAAATCCATTTGCTAACATTGTTTGGTCAAATTTCGCATGCCATTGTTTGGGTGCTTGTTTAAGTCCATAAAGTGACTTAACAAGTTTGCACACTTTCCTTTCTTTACCAGGAACCACAAAGCCCTCAGGTTGTTCCATGTAAATTTCTTCCTCCAATTCTCCATTTAAGAAAGCTGTCTTGACATCCATTTGATGAATTTTAAGACCATATACGGCCGCCAGTGCTACTAACACCCGAATAGATGTTATTCTTGTTACTGGCGAGTATGTGTCAAAGTAATCAAGGCCTTCTTTTTGTCTATAACCTTTGACCACAAGTCTTGCCTTATATTTTTCAATAGTGTCATCAGCTTTCATTTTTCTTTTAAAAATCCATTTTGATCCTAAAGGTTTATTTCCAGGAGGAAGATCAACTAATTCCCATGTATGGTTGTTCATAATTGATTCAATCTCACTATTGACTGCCTCTTTCCAAAATGCTGAATCAGAAGAAGACATCGCTGCTTTAAATGTTTGAAGCTCATTTTCAAGCAAGAATGTCACAAAATCTGGTCCAAAGGAAGTAAATGTCCTTTGATGTTTGCTACGCCTTGCATCCGCTTTACTTGGTGTATTTTCCTTTGGTTCTTCCCGCGGTCGTTTAGATCTTTCACTTGACGATTCACATTCAGTTTTATACGGATAAATGTTTTCAAAGAATTCAACATTATCTGATTCAATTACCGTATTAACATGAATTTTGGGATTGTCCGATTTGTGAACCAAAAACTGACAAGCTTTGTTGTTTGTAGCATAACCAATAAAAACACAATCCACAGTTTTTGGTCCGATTTTTACCCTTTTGGGCAAAGGAACTTGGACCTTTGCTAAACACCCCCACACTTTGAAATATTTCAAGTTGAGTTTTCTTCCTTTCCATAGTTCATATGGAATAGACTGTGTTTTGTTGTGGGGCACCCTGTTGAGTATTCGGTTAGCTGTAAGGATAGCTTCCCCCCACAAGCTTTGCGGTAAACCGGAACTTATTAGTAAGGCATTCATCATTTCCTTTAATGTTCGGTTTTTCCTTTCTGCAATTCCATTTGATTGTGGTGTGTAAGGGGCAGTATTTTGATGAATAATTCCATATTCTAAACATATCTCTGCAAAAGGAGATTCGTACTCTCCACCCCTATCACTTCTAATCATTTTTATCTTTTTATTCAATTGATTTTCCACTTCGTTTTTGTATTGCTTAAATGCATCAATTGCTTCATCCTTACTATTAAGCAAATACACATAACAATATCGAGTGCAATCGTCAATAAAAGTTATAAAATACTTTTTCCCACCGCGAGATGGTATTGACTTCATATCACATATATATGTGTGAATTAAGTCTAAAGGATTTGAATTCCTATCAATAGAATTATATGGATGTTTAACAAACTTAGATTCAACACAGATTTCACATTTAGATTTATTACACTCGAATTTAGGCAATACTTCTAAATTAATCAATTTTCACAAGGTTTTGTAGTTGACATGTCATAAACGAACATGCCATAAATTATTTGACTCCAATAAGTAAGACGAAGCTAAATTTTTATTAATACTGTCAACAACCATTACATTGAGTTTGAAAAGGCCCTCGGTGAGGTAGCCCTTTCCTATGAACAATTCATTCTTACTTATTACAATTTTCTCACTAACCAACACGCACTTAAACCCGTTTTTGACGAGTAGTCCGACTGAAACTAAATTCTTCTGAATTGTTGGAACGTGCATAACATTGTTGAGAGTCAGGACCTTGCCGGAAGTCATCTTCAGAAGTATCTTCACATATCCTTCAATCTTGGCTGTTGCAGTATTTCCCATAAACAGTACATCTTCTGTCCAATGGAGCATAGGTTGCAAATGCTTCTTTTGTAGCGCAAACATGTCGAGTGGCACCAGAATCAAGCCACCACTCCTTTGGGTTTCCAACCAAATTGCACTCCGATAGCATTGTACACAGATCATCCATATCATCATTCTTTTCCACCATATTGGCTTGTCCTTTTCCCTTATTCTTTTTTCGAGACGACAATAACTGGGCTTTGTGGCCAGCTTTCCCACAATTAAAGCAGTTGCCCTTGAACTTTTTCTTGTTGGAATCCTTTTCCTTTCCAGAAGGCCTCTTCTTTTTCTTGTTCTTTTTCAGAGCAGCATCTTCAACGATGTTTGCCCCTTCAATTGGTGAAGTCTTACGGTACCTCTTCTTAGCGGTTTTGTTATCTTCCTCGATCTTGAGACGAATCACAAGATCTTCCAACTTCATTTCCTTTCTTTTGTGCTTAAGATAATTCTTGAAATCTTTCCATGAGGGCGACAACTTCTCAATTATTGCGGCCACTTGGAACGCTTCATTTACTACCATACCTTTAGCAATAAGGTCATGGAAGATAAGTTGAAGCTCTTGAACTTGGGTTCCAATGGTTTTTCCATCCACCATTTTGTAGTCTAGGAATTTGGCAACCACAAACTTCTTCAAGCAAGCATCTTCAGTTTTGTACTTCTTTTCAAGTGCAGTCCATAGTTCTTTGAAAGTCTCTACTGCACTGTAGACGTTGTACAAGTCATCTTCTAAGGCACTCAAAATATAGCCTTTGCACAAAAAATCAGCCTGTTTCCAAGCCTCAGTAACCATGAACTGTTGGTTGTCAGGCATGTCGGCGGCAGGCACGGGAGGGTCCTCACTGGTGAACTTTTGCATACCAAGGGTGGTAAGCCAAAAGAACATTCTTTGCTGCCATCCTTTAAAGTTGGCACCGGTGAACTTCGCAGGTTTCACCGGTGGCACAATGCAGTACAAAGTTGTAGGAGTAATCACTGTGCAGGTATTCGCAGAGGTAGTTCCAGTCTCAATTGCCATTATTCGTTTGTCACTGTCAAATTGACAAACTGTTTTAGTTAATAAAACCAGAATATCAATTCAATCACAGACTTAAACGATGAAGATTTTATTTCTTCAAATCGCAATATAATTATAAAACTTTAGTTTTCCAATGAAGTTTTTATATCTTCGAGTCAGAATACTAATATTCATATGAAGTAGAAAACTACACAAGTTTTAATCTCCAAACCAGAATACAGCAACGATGAAGTTTTTATGTTCTTCAAATCGTTGTACAAGTATGAACTTTAATATTCCAATGAAATTTTTATGTCTTCAAGTCAGAATATGAAATTTCATACGGAGTAGAAAACTACACAGGTTTTAGTCTCCAAAACAGAATACAGATTAATCTAAAAATATAATTTCCTTAAGATTGTTATTAATCTGTATTCCAAAACTGATAAATAATAAACACTAAAATAAACAGAATCAGTGTTGAAAAATAAGAATAATTTTTCGTAATATAATCGAGCCCACTTAGTTCAAAGTGTGTCCTTAAGGAAATTATTCCCCTCACTGTACTCGAGGTTGATGGAATATCCTCCCAGGATAGAACGATTATCCTACCGTAATAGTAGTACTCCAAATTCGTAGCGGCCGAACCACTCAACGACAAAGTATATCACACAGAATTTATTTGTGCAGAAGAAGAAGAAGTTTGTATTGTTCAGAAAATTCGTAAGTAAAATTCTGAGGAATCAAACAAATTTATAGCCATGGAAGTACTGTTTCTGAAGGTTTGCAACCTTTCTGAACAGCCACTGAAAACTGGTGGGAAATTTAAATATGGAAAAGAAACCGGTCGCGGTCGACACGCTAATCCGTAGAGTCGCGTCGTGGTCACTAACGGGTAGGATTGGATAAGTTAATTAATTTAATTAAATAATAATTAATTAAATAATTAAAAATTAAAGAAATTTTGGTCCAATAAGATTATCAATCAATCAGATCATTTGACCAAATCCAAATCCAAATTCGAAGCCGAGCCGAGCGAGCGACGACGACGGCGCGAGGGGTCCTTGCCCCCTAAACCCTTTTACTGACAAGAAGGAGTAATTCTACTTATAAGTTCCACTACCGATGTGGGACAAATGCTTATTTTATAAAGCAAGAGGGAACTCCCACTTTTCTTTCCACTACCGATGTGGGACAACTCCCACTTTTCTTTCCAATCATTTCTCATTCACCAATATCAATACCCAACAATCCACGCTCCCAGTTAACAAGGTATGGGCGTGCGGGGGAGTGTTAAGAGTCCCACATCGGATATAGAATGAGAATATGGACTTGGACAATCATCACCCTACGAACTAGCTTTTGGGGTTGAGTTAGGCCCATGATCCATTCTTTACAGTTCCATCTGCCTACCGGAATTCGACTCTCTTAGACTAGCTTTTTAACCCTCAGCCGTCCATGATGTGGGATCCCTTTCTTATTTTGTGTCACATCTGGACACTGATATGGCGTAACTAACTTCTTTGCCCGCACTCGTCCATAATGTGAAAACACTTGCTCATACTCCCTCATAACCAGGGTGATGTGGTGGAACCCCTTACTCATTTTTATCACATTTGGTTGTAAATCTAACTCGTGCCTAGGTGCGAACGTTTCAACGATATTTGTTATTACCCCAAAAAAGGTACAGTTGAATTTGTAAGTGGTTTTAAGAATACGTGGATCAATTTGTAATAGACGATGACAATAAGTAAGAAAAAGTAAATAGTAAGTAAGAAAGTTAGCCTGTAATGTTGTAAATTAAGATGATTCCTTTGGTCAAATTGGTCTGGGCCTCAACTTAACTGCTTAAGTTTCGAGCCAGTAATGAGAATTATAATTACAATAAGTAAGATCATTCAAGAGAATAGGATACCCTTCCAACATGAAGGTTGGACTCCTTTTATAGCTATGAATACAAGATATTGATGACCGAGAATCACTCTTAAATTAAATGTAATTAATGACAATAACAGCCTCTTAATGAGCTAAGAGTAACGGCTGACGCCATATCTGGATCGGGTACGCGGTAGGATCCCTCGATTTTTCATCAGATGTCACTCGGTTCGGTCACTATCTGGTCTTGTCATGTCATTCGGTCTATCCTGATGTTAGTACCGCTTTAAAACTTAATCGCTTACCTCGAATTCTACACTCAAATCTTACCACATGTCGTGCCGATTTTCACCGCATACATTTATATTATGAGGATTCCTAATGAATCATGCCGCAACCTTCCTCCTTTGTCTAAGTTTGAGACCGACAATATTAGAAAGCTCCCAAGTGCTGAGTTAAAACTTCGTAACAAAAGTTAATGTTTCAAAAATTCACAGTTTGATTTGTAAGATAAGATAATTAAAAAAAAGCTAAAAATAGAAAATTTAAATTCAGTGTAAATTAGAAGCAGAATACAATTAAAGGCACGAGTTAGGACAATGGTATCCTAACTCCTATCAAACTAACCTCCTTATAAAATGACTTGATGTTTTTGGCGTGGATCTTTGTATATACGGTGAAATCGGCACGACATATGGCAAGGTTTGAGTGTAGAATTAGAGGTAAGCGATTAAGTTTTAAATAAGACACGAGTAACATCAAGATAGACCGGATGACAAGACAAGATCAGGTAGTGACCAAACCGAGCGACATCGGATGAAAAACCGAGGAGCCTAGCGTGTACCTGTTCTGGATATGGCGCTAGCCATTACTCTTAGCTCATTAAGAGGTCGTTATTATCATTAGTTGCATTAAATTTAAGAGTGATTCTTGGGCATCAATGCCCTGTATTCATAGGTATAAAAGGAGTCTAATCTTCATATTGAAAGTGCATCCTATTATCATTATTCACTTGAACGATCTTACTTAATATAATTATAATCACAAGCTCTCGTTACTGGCTCAAAATCGAAGCAGTCAAGCTGAGGCCCGGACCAGTTTGACTGAAGAAATTCATCTTAATTTGCAGCATTACAGGCTAACTTTCTTACTTACTATTTACTTTTGCTTACTTATTGTCAACTATTTGTCATTATCTATTACAAATCGATCCACGTATCCTTAAAATCACTTATAAATTCAACGGTATCTTTTTTTAGGTAAACAGTTTGGCGCCCATCGTGGGGCTACGCACAATAGTGATGATTTGCTCAAACTCAAATTTCGCTTGTTTCTTTTGAGTTTTTGTGAGAACAGGTCAATTCCAAACACTTGCAAAATGGTTAGCGAAATCCATGTTGAGGATGGTTAGATACAATAACAACAAAAACAACGGCCCGCCTATCGTCCCAATAACCGGAGAGCATTAGCATAACAACCCCCTGTTCACCCAATAACTGGAGAGTATCAGCATAACCCCTTGATTTCACCCAAAGGGTCTAGAAGGTCACGTGAGAAAACATCAAACGATGATAAGGATGGAGAGATAATTTTGGCTCAAATCATTAACATACTAAAGGATTAATAGGAGGCTATTACTCAATTGCAAAAGAAGAGCAGCAGAGCAAGTGCGACATATGAAACTCGTCCCATTCGGGATGATGATCGGGTTTGAGAAGAGGATCGAGTTGAAGGAGATGGCACTGGTTCGGGGGTAAATGAGACCTCATAGGTCTTGAAAATGCTCCAAACTTTAACTAAGTGAATGGATACTAATGAAAAGAGGGTTGAAATCTACAATTCACGGGTAGACCAAATTCCTGGGGCACCTCCGATACTGAAGGGACCGGACTCGAAGAGATACATCCAGTTGTCATTCTCACCGAGTGCAGCTCTGAAGTTCATACCAAAAAGGTTCAAAATGCCAGATCTACCAAAGTACGAGAGAACTACGAATCCATAGGAGCATGTGACCTCGTACACTTATGCAGTGAAGGACAATGACATGCACCCGAATGAGATCGAATTGGTGTTGCTGAAAACATTTGGCGAAACATTGTCCAACGTGGCAATGACATAGTATTCAATATTGCATGAACACACTATTTACTCATTTGAAATGCTTGCAGATGCTTTTATAAAGGCACATAGCGGAGTGAGGAAGGTTTAAGTATGAAAAACGAATATATTCAAATTTGCTGAGAAGAATACGGAGTTGCTGCGTGAAAGCCAATGTATCAAAATTTGACAGTTTCTACCTTCCTTGAACTTGCACACATGCTAAGCCTTTATCTAATTTCCTTTTGTAAATGTGCAACTATAAACTCAGCATTTACATTCAATTGCATGAGCAGTTGCCAAAATCTAGCTTTCCAAGTGTAGTAAATCGTGGCACTAAACATAACAATTGCTACTTCTTTTCTGAGTTGCCTCCAATGCCTGCTACTTTAGTTGCTATTTTTTAAATGCAACTTGTCATTTTCTTCCACTGGACATCTACGTCTTCCTCTAAGCCCCAAGCTCTCTTCTCTCAGAATTTTTCTGGAATTCTAACTGGTTAACGCCCTTTAATTTCAATCGCCTAATTCGTGGTTGTTTGCAAGACGTCATCTTTCTCACTCTACTCTTAAGTTTTACATCTAAGAGTACAAACCTATATTAGGTGGTCAT
Organism: Anisodus acutangulus; assembly: GCA_029783415.1. Taxonomy (NCBI): domain Eukaryota; kingdom Viridiplantae; phylum Streptophyta; class Magnoliopsida; order Solanales; family Solanaceae; genus Anisodus; species Anisodus acutangulus. Next base: position 50,125,168 of record CM056493.1, on the reverse strand, counting down.
CAGTTTCTCCCGAAATATTTAACCTTCCAGTCCTTGCAGTACTTCTTATTAGTGAATATTATAATATATTCACCATATAATTTATAATTAATAGTAGTGTATAATTATGATAAATATAAGATCTTTATTCTATTAGTATTCAACATTGTACACACTATATATATTTGTATTAATGAGAAAGGCTCTCCAAGGAAGATTAATACAACCTTACATGGTATCAAGAGCCAAACCCTAAAAACACCTAAACCCTTTTTTTTTTTTGCTTGCCGCCGCCTCCGAGCCCCTCCCCCTCTAACCTCGGCCAACGGCAACCCCAAACTTTTTCTTCTTTTCCATTTTCCTTGTCCCCCTTTGCGACATCTATGTCTACTCCCACCTCTCCTAATGCTTCCGCCTCCTCCACATTCGGCATAGACAACCCTCTCGCTCCCTTCTCCACTTCTTCTTTCCATCCGGCGTTCGCCGTTACGAATATCAAGAATTTTATTCCCGTCGTTCTTGATCAAGAAGATGGTCATTATTCATCGTGGGTTGAACTCTTTCGTATTCACGCTTGCGCGTATAACATGCCTCACCATATTGATGACTCTTTTCCCCGCCCTATTGATGTTGCAGACTCCACTTGGCGTCGACTCGATGCTATAGTCAAACAGTGAATTTATGGCACCATCTCTAAAGACTTGTTACAGACGATTATGAAAATCGGTGCCACAACTCCTGAGTTATGGATACGTTTGGAGGAGATATTTCAGGATAACAAGCATACACGTGTCGTGTATTTGGAGGAACAGTTCAACAATACACGTCTCGAGAATTTTTTCCAACATGTCTGAGTATTGTAAACAATTGAAACTTGTTGTGGACAAACTATATAATATGGGGACACCAATTTCTGAAACAAAAATGGTCCTCAAACTAATTTCTGGCTTACCGAAGGGCGAATACGATACTCTGACTACCATGATTCAACAAGCCGACCCACTACCGAGCTTCAACAGGGCTCGTTCACAATTACTTTTGGAGGAAACTCGACATGCCAAATAGGATGAACACAATCAGAAAGAGTTAGTAGTTGACAATCCGGTGATGAATGACGCCACCACCGCTCAGCAGTCACCGTCGGACAACCAACAACCGCAGGGCAGCCGCGGTGGTGGTATAGGGCCGCGGATGCGGTGGCAAATCCGAGCAGCAACAATCCAGCCAGCCCAGGCCAGTGGCCCAACCATCTCAGCTGGACCCCTTACCTGTTCCAGCAGTCGACGACCCAATACCTCGGCCCATGGCAGCCGGGTAGTTTAGGCTCAGGTACAGTAACCCGCCAAGTGAACAACCAACCCCATTAGGCCCATTTCATACAGGCCCAACAACAACATCAGTTCAATGTCTTGGCCCCAACTGATTTGGGCCAGACTTTCAACATCCCGATGAAAATTGGTACATGGATACGGGAGCCACTTCTCATCTCACCCGTTCCTCAGGTAATCTCTTCAAACTGTTTCGTTTAAAGTATCCTCAATTTATTATGGTTGGCAATGGTCATCGCATTTCGATTCAGGGTTACGGTACCACCCACACCCAACCACATCACCCACTCTTCTCCATAAATAACGTCATTTATGCTCCCAATATTATTAAAAAATTAATATATATTAGAAAATTCACTCGTAACAATTTTGTGTCTGTTGAGTTTGATCCCTTTGGTTTTTTTGTGAAGGATCTTCTTACGGAGACACCCCTTACGAAATGCAATAGTATGGGGACCTATATCCATTCTCATCTACCTCCGCTGCCAGATCCTGCTCATACACCTCTCTCACTGCCATCTCTCCATCAACTTGGCATAATAGAATTAGACACCCAGAAGCTTCGGTTTTTAATTTTCTTAGAAGCAATAATTTTATTCGATGTAATAATGTGAAACTTGCCCGACATTGTTTTTCTTGCCCTTTAGACAAACATGTTCGCCTTCTTTTTCAGTCATCTTTACGTGTTATATTTTCTCCCTTTGACATTGTTCATGCAGATTTATAGACATCTTCCATTACTAGCTCACTGGATTATAAATATTATTTAGTCTTATTAGATGATTTTTCTCACTTTATTTGGGTTTACCACTAAAATTCAAGTCTGAAGTTTTTGCCAAGTTTCTTGAGTTTCGAATCTTTATCAAAATATAATTTAAAAAAAGCCATCAAATCTTTTCAATGTGATAATGGTCGTAAGTTTAACAATTCCATATTTCACAATTTTTGCAACAATAATGGCATGTTTTTTTATTTTTTGTGTCCCCACACCTCCCCCAAAATGGCAAAGCCGAACGAATCATCCGCATTATCAATAACATGGTTCGTACAATCATTTTTCATGCCTCTCTCCCCCTTTCTTTTGGGTCTATGCAGTCAAATGATAGAATATATCCTTAATATTTTACCTACTGATACTCTTCATAACAAGATCCCCACTGAAATTATATACCGTCGGATCCCCTCCTATGATCACCTTCGGATTTTCGGCTACCTAAATCTTGCCTCCACTGCACCTCATAAATTAGCACTTCACACCACTTCATGTGTCTTCGTAGGCTTCCCGTCTAACCATAGGGGCTATTTGTGCTATGACTTGTCCACTCGTAAAATCCACGTCTCTCGCATCATCATGTTTGACGAGACAATCTTCCCTTTTGCAAACATCCAAAAATTCCTAAACACGGACTATACATTTCAAGACGAGTCGGACACTTCCCCCGTCATACTCACCAAACTCCATTGTGCCACCGCCACCGCACCCACATCTCAATCACCGTCTAATACCACTGCCACCACCAACAGTCTGTCGGACCACTCCTGGACCCGACCCACTATCGTCTCTCCCACTCACCGGCAAACCCAATTGACAACCCAGTGGCACCACCAACTGTTTTCCTTTCTCCCATCGCCCAAACAAATACCCAGACTACCCCAATGTACCCCCGTAACATTACCAGCCCCCAGACCACCCCACTCCGACCCCGTCACAGTCTTCCCATCCAGTTATCATCACCGGTCCCAGAATCGAGTCATATCTACCCCCTCGATCTGACCCAATTTCCACCCCCACCCAACCCATCTCGGTTACTAGAAACCAACCACTCTAACCCCTACTCCATCGACCTCCCTCGACAACCAACCACCACCATCACTACTTCACAGATTCCAACCCAATAATATACCACTGACTTGAAACCCCACCAGTCTACCCAAACTGACCTTGCCCCCACGCACCGTATGGAAATCTGTGCCCAACACGGTATTTTCAAACCCAAAGTCCATTTTAACCTATACACAAAAACCATATCCCCAATTCCCAAAAACCCAAAAGTATCCAAACTTGACCCGAAATGTAATGCGGTCTTGCGTGAAAAATTTAATGCTTTAACAAAATAGCACACTTGGGATTTGGTTCCTAGACTGGATGAGATGAATATGATTCAATGCATGTGGATAGTTCATCACAAATTTAGAGACAGTAGTGACCTTGAGTGATATAAGGCGAGACTTGTGGCTAATAGTACTAATCAGTAGGAGGGTATTGATTGTGGTGAGATGTTCAGTCTGGTGGTTAAACCGGCTATCATTCGCATGGTTTTGAGCATAGCTATGGGTAAGCATTTGTCGATTCATCAGCTAGATGTGAAGAATGCATTCTTACATGGGGACTTGAAAGAAACCGTGTACATGCACTAGCCACCAGGATTTGTCCATCCAGAGGCTTCTCATTATGTCTGTCGTCTTCGTAAGTCACTGTATAGTTTAAAAAAGGCACCTAGAGCGTGGTATGAACGTTTTGCTAATTACATTATGCAAATTGGGTTTGTATGCAGCAAGTGTGATCACTCTCTCTATATATTTCATCGAGGTAGTAACATTGCATACTTGTTATTATATGTGGATGATATTGTTTTGATTGCCTCTTCTGATATGTTGAAAAATGAGATCATTGCTATGCTGAAATCTGAATTTGCTATGACTGACTTGGGGAAGTTGAGCTATTTCTTGGGGATATCAGTGACTAGATCTGCAGATACTATATTCCTGTGTCAGCGTAAGTGTGAAGAAGAAATTGTGTACAGGGCTAAAATGGCGAACTACAAGATCATGCCTACTCCGGTTGACTCAAAATCGAAGCTCAGTATCGTTGACAATGATCCAGTGTCTGATCCCAATCTTTATAGGAGCCTTGTAGGTGCACTTCAGTATCTTACTTTCACTAGGTCTGATACTTCTTATGTTGTTTAGAAAGTGTGTTTATTTATGCATGCCTCTAGGGAGCCTCATTTACAACTCTTAAACGTACCATTCGATACTTTCACCAGGCCTGATATTTCTACCCCTCTGCACAGACCAAGTTGATATCATATACGGACGTCGATTGGGCAGGTTGTCCAGACACGCGGCGCTCCACCTCCGGCTACTGTGTGTTCTTAGAACCTAATCTCATTTCGTGGTCTTCTAAGAGGCAAGCCACCCTATCCCGAACGAGTGCAGAAGCAGAGTATAAAGGAGTTGCAAATATTGTTGCTGAGATCTGTTGGCTCTGAAACTTTATTTTGGAGATTCAGTGTTCCTTACGTAAGGCGTCTATGTTGTACTGTGATAACATATCCGCGATATACTTATCTCATAACCCAGTTCAGCATCAACGAACCAAGCATATTGAGATGGATATACATTTTATTCATGAGAAGGTTGCTATAGGTCATGTTAAGGTGTTGCTTGCGCCTTCTTCATATCAGTATGTGGATATCTTCACCAAAAGACTTCCTAGAAAACGTTTCCTAGACTTCAGATTCAGTCTCAGCATTCGGCCTCCTCCCGCTCCGACTGAGGTGTGTATTAGTGAATATTACAATATATTCACCATATAATTTATAATTAATAGTAGTGTATAATTATGGTAAATATAGGATCATTATTCTGTTAGGATTCAATATTATACACACTATATATATTTATATTAATGAAAAAAATTTTCCAAGAGAGATTAATACAGCCTTACACTTCTTTCTCGTCTTATTGTAAGGATAAAATTAAAATATGTGTTATTTACCACTAAATCATAAGATAAAGCGAATGATAATATAACCTTAACTTCATTATTCCTAGTACCGTAACCATAACTAGCATGTACTTGTTCACATTCATCTTTACCTTTACCTACATTCCATTTATCTTTACCTATAAAGATTTGTTGGTCTCCTGAAATATCTCTTGAACCAATAGTTATTCATATCCTCCCAAAGTATAGTTTTAGCTTCTGCATCTAGTCCTATTTGTGAAGCATAGACACTAATAACATTGATTGTATCCTTCCATCATACAAGTCTTACTGTAATAATCTTATCCCCTATCTCATTTTACATCTACAATTTTATCTTTAAGTCATGATTCTACAATAATTCTCACTCCATTCCTAATTTTATCTATCCAGAATACCATAATTTATAACCCGCATTACCTATCTCTCTAGCCTTTTGCCTTGTCCATTTAATTTGCTGAAGGCATGCAATATAAGCTCTCCTACTTTTTAGGGTATCCACTAATTTCTTTGACTTTCTTATGAAAGTGCCTATTTCCATCAGCCTACCCGAATCCGACTCTCTTAGACTAGCTTTTTAACCCTCAGCCGTCCATGATGCATGATCCCTTTCTTATTTTGTGTCACATGTGGACACTGATGTGGTGGAAATAACTTCTTTACCCGCATTCGTCCATAATGTGAAAATACTTGCTCATACTCCCTCACACCCAAGGTGATGTGGTGGAACCCCTTGATCATTTTTATCACATTTGGTTGTTAATCTAACACGTGCCTAGGTGCAAACGTTTCAACGATATTTGTGGTTTACCCCAAAGAAGGTACAATTAAATTTGTAATTAGTTTTAAGGATACATGGATTGATTTATAATAGATGATGACAAACAATTGACAATAAATAAGCAAAAGTAACTAGTAAGTAAGAAAGTTACCCTATAATGCTGTAAAATTAAGATGAATTCCTTCTGTCAAATTGGTCCGAGCCTCAGCTTAACTACTTAAGTTTCGAGCCAGTAATGAGAGCTTGTGATTATAATTACAATAAGTAAGATAGTTCAAGTGAATCATGAGAATATGATACCCTTCCAACATGAAGGTTGGGCTCCTTTTATAGCTATGAATACAAGTCATTGATGACCGAGAATCACTCTTAAATTAAATGTAATTAATGACAATAACGACCTCTTAATGAGCTAAGAGTAACGACTGACGCCATATCTGAAAAAGGTACGCGCTGGGATCCCCCAATTTTTCATCCGATGTCACTTGGTTCGGTCACTATCCGGTCTTCGTCCGGTCTATCCTGATGTTACTCGTATTCGATTTAAAACTTAATCTCTTACCTCAAATTCTACACTCAAACCTTGCCACATGTCGTGTCTATTTTCACTGCATACATTTGTATTATGAGGATTCCTCATGAATCGTGCCGCAATCTTTCGCCTCTATCCAGATTTGAGACCTACAATATTAGCAAGCTCCAAAGTGCAAAGTTAAAATTTAGTAACATAAGTTAATGTTTCAAAAATTCACATTTTGATTTGTAAGACAATATAATTAAGAAAAGCTAGAAAGAGCAAATTTAAATTCAATGTAAATAAGAAGCAGAATACAATTAAAGACATGAGTTAGGACAAGGGTGTCCTAACTCCTATCAAACTAACCCCCTTATAACATGACTTGATGTTTTTGGCCTAGATCTTTGTATACGGTAAAAATCGGCACGACATGTGTCAAGGTTTGAATGTAAAATTCGAGGTAAGAAATTAAGTTTTAAATCGGATAAGAGTAATATCGAAATAGACCGGATGACAAGACAAGATCGGGTACTGACCGAATCGAGCGACATCGGATGAAAAACCGAAGGAGACTAGCGCGCACCCGTTCCGGATATGGCATTAGCCATTACTCTCAGATCATTAAAAGGACGTTATTGTCATTAATTGCATTTAATATAAGAGTGATTCTTGGGCCCTATATTCATAGCTATAAAAGGAGCCCATCCTTCATGTAGGAAGGGCATCATATTATCATTATTCACTTGAACGATCTTACTTATTGTAATTATAATCACAAGCTCTCGTTACAGGATCGAAACTGAAGCAGTTAAGCTAAGGCCCGGACTGGTTTGACTGAAGGAATTCATCTTAATTTGCAGTATTACAGGCTAACTTTCTTACTTACTATTTACTTTTGCTTACTATTTGTCAATTGTTTGTCATCATCAATTACAAATCGATCAACGTATCCTTAAAATCACTTACAAATTCAACTGAACCTTTTTTTAGGTAAACAGTTTGGCGCCCACCGTGGGGCTAAGGATAATAGTGGTGATTTGTTCAAACTCAAATTTCACTTGTTTCTTTTGAGTTTTTTTAGAACATGTTAATTCCAAGCACTTGCAAAATAGTTAGCGAAATCCATGTTGAGGATAGCGACAACAACAAAGGCTCGCCTGTTGACCCGATTATCGGCGAGCATCAGCATAACAACCTATTTGTTGACCCAATAACTAGCGAGCATCAGCATAACCCCTTGATTTCACCCCAAGGGTCTAGAAGGTCACGTGAGAAAACACCGAACGATGATGAGGATGGCAAGATAATTTTGACTCGAATCATTAACATGCTAAAGGAGCAATAAGAGGCTATTATTCAGTTGCAAAAGAAGAGCAGTAGAGCAAGTGTGATAGATGAAACTCGTCCCATTAGGGATGATGATCGGGTTTGAGAAGAGGATCAAGTCGAAGGAGATGGAACTAGTTCGGGGGAAAATGAGTCATCAGAGGTCTTGAAAATGCTCCAATCTATATCTAAGCAAATGGATACTAATGAAAAGAAGGTTGAAATCTAAAATTTATGGGTAGATCTAATTCCTGGGGCACCTCCGATCCTGAATGGACTAAACTCGAAGAGATACATCCAGTTGTCATTCCCATCGTGTGCAGCTCCGAAGTTGATACAAAAAAGGTTCAAAATGTCAGATCTACCAAAGTACGATAGAGCTATGAATTCACAGGAGCATGTGACCTCATACTTAAATTAATTATACCTAGGCACCGAGTTATCCCCAGAGCTCAAGCTTAAATTAATTGAATTTTTTAAAGCTAACACTGATTACTTTGCCTGGTCTTACTTAAGCATGACATGTATCCTGTCGGAGATTATGACTCACAGATTAATTTTGGACTCAAGCTTCCCTTCAGTAAAGCAATAGATGAGGTCAATCGAAGACTACAAGCTTAAGTTTGTCAAGGAGAAAGTAACAAAGTTATTAAATATAGGTTCCATCCGAAAAGTAGAGTATCCAGATTGGTTAGCAAACGTAGTTGTCATACCTAAAAAGGGCAATAAATTAAGGATTTAAATAAAGCTTGTCCAAAAGATTTTTATCATTTGCTGACATCGATCGAATGATTGAGCTACAGCAGGGCATAAGATGTTCAGTTTTCTTGATGTTTACTCCGGATACAACCAAATCAGGATGAATCCGAAGGATAAGAGAAAACTTCTTTAATAACTAGGTATGAGACTTACTGTTATAATGTGATGTCATTTGGTTTAAAAAATGTTGGAGTGACATACCAACGTCTAGTTAATTGCATGTTCGAGGACTAAATAGGTAACACAATGAAGTTTATATTAACGATATGCTAGTAAATTCCCTAAAGACATAGGACCATTTAAAGCATTTGCAAGAAACATCTGATATACTACGGAAGTACAATATGAAGATGAATCCAGAGAAGTGTGCTTTTGGAGTAGGCTTAGGCAAGTTCTTGGGTTTCTTGGTTTTAAACCGAGGAATAGAGATCAATTCAGATAAGATCAAAACTATCGAGGAAATTTCAAAGGTGCTCGAGGATGTGAAGGGGGTGCAAATACTCATCAGAAGGCTGACAACCTTAAGTAGATTCATATCTCAGTCTTCGGAGAAAAGTTATAGGTTCTTTTCCTTGTTAAAAAAGAAGAATGACTTTGAGTGGACTTAGGAATGCCAACAAGTATTAAGGGATCTGAAGAAGCACTTGTCTAGTCATATTACATAAGGCAGATGAACAACTATTTTTATACCTGGTAGTGTCCGAAGTAGTTGTAAGTGTTGTTTTGGTTCGAGAAGAGACAGGTCCGCGATTCCCTATTTACTATATAAGTGAACTCTAGCTAGTGTGGAAACCAGATATCCTCACTTGGAAAAATTGCCATTAGCGTTGATAACGGCTGCTAGAAATTTGAGACCTCAATGTCATCCTATATGTGTAGTAACGATTTATTCGCTAAAATGTGATACATAAACCTTAACTATCCGGTATGTTAGCCAAGTGGGCAGTAGAAATTAGTAGATATGACGTCAATTTCATAAATAGCAATTCCGTCAAGATCTCTTCGTTAGTTGGGGGAAGAATCACTTTGACGTGGTGGAAGTCATCAGTTCGAGCCTGATTATCCCTAAGCCCAATGTGAGTTTTTCTAGTTGTATTTTCTCCCCCGCCGTCGAGTATAAACCAAGAACAAAATCTCAAGTTTTAGCAGATTTTACACCGGAATGATTCCCGAGGTGGAAAGAGAACTTATAATAACCTCGGGAATAACTTCAGGGATTTGGACCTTATATACGGATGGAGCTTTGAACGTAAAAGGGTCCAGATGAGGCTATGATTGAACGTAAAAGGGTCCGGATCTGGACCTTATATACGGGGGATGTTATTAAACAGTCGATAAGAATTGTAAAATTTACTAACGATGAAGCCAACTATGAGGCTATGATTGCAGGTCTAGAATTGGTAAGAAGTTTGGGAGAGGAAGTCATCAAAGCAAAATGCGACTCGTTTCTAGTTGTCAATCAAGTGAATGACGTGTTCGAAGTAAAGAAGGAAAGAATGCAGAGATACTTGGAGAAAATTCAAGTATTATTGCATCGGTTCAAAGAATGGACTATGGAACATGTTTCTTGAGAGCAAAACAATGAAGCAGATGCATTGGCAAGTTTAGGATCATCCGTGGAAGCTGAGGAGTTTAATTCCAGAACAGTGGTGCAACTGATAAACTCCGCGATTGATGGTGGCCATGTCGAAGTGAATACAAAAAGTTTGACTTGGGTCTGGCAGAATAAATACATTGACTACCCGAAGGATGGAAAGTTTCCTACTGATCCGAAGGAGTCAAGGGATCTTTGTACAAAAGTGGCTAAGTTTTGCATGGTCGATGGCCAGTTGTACCGAAGGTCATTTAGCGAGGTGCTTAGGACACGGAGAAATAGATTATGTGATGCGCAAGGTTCATGAAGGGACTTGTGGCAATCATTCAGGAGCGTAATTGTTTGTTTGAAAACTTATCAGGGCTGGGTACTATAGGTTTCAGATGGAAGAAGACGGCAAGAACTTTTTCCGGAAGTGTTATGAATGCCAAAGACACGCACCGATAATTCACCAGCCGACAGAATTGATGCATCTGGTTTTATCTCTATGGTCGTTAATGAAATGGGGATGGACATTGTGGGACCACTCCATGGGCACCCAAAAAAGTATGCTTTATTTTGTTTATGACTGACTATTTTTCTAAGTGGGTTGAACCAAAGACCTTCAAGAAGGTTAGATAAAAGAAAGTCATTAATTTCATTTAGGATCACATCATTTGCCAGTTCGGCATACTGACGGATATTACTTGTGACAATGATCGTCAGTTCATTGGGAAAAAAGTAAATAATTTTCTTGAAGAATTGAAAATCAAGAAGATAGTATCGACTCCGTATCACCCAAGTGCAAATGGGCAAGTGGAGTCAACAACAAAACAATCATTCAGAAATTGAGAAAAAGATCAAAGGAGTCAAAAGTCAAGTGGAGAGAAATTCTACCGGATGTTTTATGGGCATGCAGAACGACACCAAAATCTAGCACCGGGAAAACACCATTTTCTTTGGTTTACGGTGCAGAAGTACTAATTCTGGTGGAAGCAGGGGAGTTGAGCTTAAGATTCAGCCTTGTAACCGAAGAGTCGAATAACGAAGCTATGGTAGTCAAGCTTGACTTAACGGATAAATACCGCGAGTTAGCATTGCTATGGCTAGTGGATCAAAAGCAAAGGATGGGAAGATACTACAACTGGCGGACTAATCTTAGACACTTTCAAGTAGGGGACATGGTTCTACGAAAGGTGACCCTTAACACCAAAAACCCAACAAAGGGAAGTTGGGCCCGAATTAGAAGGGACCCTATAAAGTGTCAGGAATAGACGGTAAAGGCTCGTACCAATTAGAAGATGAAGGCGGAAAAAAGTTACTGAACGATTGGAAAATCAGTCACTTGAAGCGATATTATTGCTAAGGTATGAGTTCGGTTAATTATTTGAACTTTATCAGAATTGCTAACATGTGTATGGAAAAAGTCAGAGTCATTATGCAAGGACCGATGAATTAGAATTAGGTCTGAAAATATGTGTTGCACTCTTTATCCCTTAGCACGATTTTTATCCCGAAAAGGGTTTTTTTGGTAAAGTTTGTAATAAGGCAACAATGTAAAGCGTGTTACTAAGTGGATGAGAATCGGACAAGAACGCTGGAACTAGGGACTACCCAATAGTGAAAAGAAAATAGTATTTCAGTTTTCATACTTTGAACATAAACACTAGGGGACTTTCACACCCTTAGATGCTCGGATCAGATCAAGTTAGGAATTTGAAGGTTTTTTGCATTGCTTTTTAGTTCAACATTTTGTAAGGGTTAAAGATCGAATGAATCTTGCCCAAGTAATGTTAGTATTATGGAAAAGTAATGTAAAGGCGCACATATCAAATGAATATTGCCCAGTGTTCATCTGGAGCAAAGCATAAATGAAATTACACTTCGTTCAAAGTTTGTCTCGAAAGAAAAGTTTTCTTTCATATTTCTTCTTTGACGGTACTTCACCGAATAAATAATAGAATCATTAAGCTTATGAGCTCGCAACTTGTTAAGTCCTTAACTGGGGACTACCATTACAATAGCATCCGGAACAAGATGAGTAATGTTTAAAAAATATGCTTCTAAGGCACCTGATCAAATGAGCCTAACATATTTTAAAGAACTTGAATTGTCTAAAAAGTTGAGAATAATGAAGTTCCAACATGCCCAAAATGAATGAGAGACGTCTTATTCATAAGAATAAAAATAAGGTCCTTATACTTAATTATTAAATGGCCCAAAACCGGAAGAATTTGCCCAGTATGAACCAAACTAAAGTAAATGTTCGTATTCAAAATTGATTAAGTCATTATTAAGATCGGAAGAACTTTCACTTGGATTAAGATAAGCTAAGTGATGGCTTGTTTAACTCCGAAGTCGGAGGTAATTAGCCCGGATTGGGTTGCGGATTTGTTTAGTTAAGTTATTGAAAACAAGAAAATAATAACGGATCCGAAAAGATAGAAATATTACAATTGAGACAAAAAGAAGACTGGAATATATTCATTCATAAACAAAGCCGGGGAAACGGCCAGAACAAAAATGTACCAAAAAATAAGAAAATATGCAAAAGGCATGTAAGCCTACAGATTAGTCAGACTCAGACTCTGAACCTTTAAGATCTTCCTCGGTGCTATCACCATTCAACCGACGGAAGGCCTTATCCTCTACAACTCTGGCTTCAACAATCTTGTCGTCCAAGTCCGAGATCCCATCCTGAGCCTATTATAAGGTAAACCTTTGGATATTCCAAGTCATGTGCTCAATTTTCAGCACTGTCCATGCCATCTCAGTTTCCACATCGGCTAGAGCTTGATCTCGTTCAACCAAAGCTTGATTCAGTTGGGCTGAAATCTCAATGTTCCTTCGGGAGGGGACCTCAAGCTAAGCTTTTAGTTCCTCAATGCGTTGAGATTGTTGGAGGATCTGATCTTGGGATATTTCAAAGTCCTACTTGATGGCCTCATGCTCAGCAACTCTCTCCGCATCAAGTATGGTAAGCTCAGTAGTGAGGCGGTCGATCTTGACATTAAGGAAGTCTTTCTTCTACACTTGATATTGTCGGACCTCTTCTTACTTTCTGATTTCTTGGGTAAGGGCTTGGACATCTTCATAGAGCTTATCATTCTCATCGTCCAAGGATTTGTTTTCCTCACTGATAAGTTCGAGGTCATTTATGACCCGAATGTAGTAGCCTTTTACTTGCTCCAACTCGGCCTTAATAGCGGGCAAGTCTCCGGCCAGTTGGGCATCTTTTGTCGGAGAAGTTCCTTGAGATGTCGAACTTCTCTATCTTGGGTGTCCATTTGGCCCTTGAGGCCATCATTTTCCTCAAAGCATCAAATGAAACCTTCCCCGACCAAAACAGATGACTCCAAAAATATGATTTAAGTTAGAGTTAAAATGAGTTAGACGGAAAAGACAAGTATAAATAAAAGTAGAGAAGGGTTCGGTGACCATACTCGGTTGGAAGCCTGCGTTACCTAATTGATAAAGCACTTCCATGAAATGTTTTTCATCTTGTCCTTATCGGACTCAAACACCAAGGGCTTCAGGTAGCTCACGACCCCGACTAGCCGCTATAGAAAGTTGGTGTCTTCTAGAAAAAAGAGGGTTGCGGTCCTCATCCTATTTGGATCCACGCTCGGAGCTGGAAACACGTCCACAAGCTTGGATCAGGAGGTTGCGGGATTTATGAGAGGACGAGTTGATTTTTTGAGTCATTGAAAGATGGACAAGTGAGCGAATCTGAAGGTATTTATTGGCGACCCCGAATTTGTGGAGGTACCGACATCATCGAAGATGCAAGTCCTCTTGCCCAAAGTTGGGAGCCGGTTGTGATGATGGAGGAGGAGTCAAAGTTTTTTTTTATTTTCCAAAAGCTCCTCATCCATTGCTTCATCGTCATCTTCAATGATGACGGGTATTTATTTGGCAGTTGGTGGAATGGTGGCAGAAGTTGGTGTGGTACCAGACGGGGGCACAACAACTTCTGCAATGATGTTTTCTCTAACTCCGGGAGAATCATTTTCAACCGGAGTGGTGGTGCTCTTCCTCACCCAAACATCTTTATCCATAGATAGGGTGGTGTTCTTTACCTAGAAGGCTCTCCACTTCCGGAGTTCTTTTCCTCTTCGAAGCGGTTGATGGATGCTTCAGAGGTTTGGAAGATTTGGTTTTTAAGGTTTTATTCTTCTTCGGTAATTCGGCAATACGGCGTACGAATGCAGCCGGATCGAGTACTGGATTAGGGTGAGCCGGAGCAGCCACAGGGTTAGTACTTAGGACTGAAGTACCTTTCGGCAAACCTGGGTTTTTGTAAAAAATGGTAAAAATGTGCGGGAAAAAGATTAAAAAAAAAAGAGGGCGGTGCTGAGAGGATACTAACCATGGTTTTGAGATTTCCATCAGTTTTTGGAAAGATTTTTCCATGTCTAGTCTCTATGCGGATAAATGCTTATAATGTTTTCAACCCATCAGTTCTTGGAAAGATTTTTCCATGTCCGGTCTCTATACGAAAGAATTTTGGGATGCACAATTGGATCAGATGATCCAGGGTAAACATCCATCTACTTTGTTGGCCACAAATCGGAGGCAGGTTACGACTCTCTAGACAGACAGACCAATTTGTACAAGACATAAATTGTAAGTCCTGCATATTTCTAAGATCACATTGTCGATCGGAGGGTCCAACTTGAAGGTGAAAGGGTAAGTGTAGACATTGGAGTATCTGTACCTGTAGGTAGTAATATATTTGTCCGGGTCGGGTATAATGATCCCGGAGAGACCGGTCCAACCACAGTCTTTTCGAACTGTGTCGAGGGCGATAAGATTTATGGAAGTTGGCCAGTTTTAGCTTCTTCACCTCGGTCAAATTTTAAAGTGGCAGCACCGAATGGAAAATTCGTTATCAAAATGAAAAAGTGGATGGGAGCATATCAAAGGCTCTAGGCTCAGCGGCAACCTAAGCCTCATAGGTCTCACTAGCACCAGTGGCCTCATCAGTAACCGACAGTTGTGAAGTTTTCTGAGAAGACTATCTTGAAGAGGATCGGGTGGTGTTAGCCATGAGGAGGAAGATATGAAGATAACAAGATATGAAGGTAGCAAGATATGAAGATAACAAGATATGAAGGTATGAAGGTCTGGTGATTTGAAATCTTCACTGGTAATTTGAAAACTTGAAGATTTGAACGAGTGGAGCTTAGAATGAGTAAAGGGGATTAGAAATGAACTTTTTGCAGAAGTGGAAAAGGGAAGAGAAGAGGAAGGTTTTATAGGGGTTAAGGTCATCATTGCGAAATGTTTCATTGATCCAACCGAAGAGGCAGTGCAATCAGAAGTTGACACGTGTCTGAATTTGCAAAGTGATAAGACGTGAGTCAGAGTTTGAAGAAGAGGAAACATTTTGTTTCCCGCCTATTTCAGAGTAGTTTGAAAAGAAGCTTGCAGGATAAGACAACGAAAAAAATCATTTCCACTTCCCATCACTTCGGTAAACTTTGATCCTGGAAGTGTGAGAAGTATCTGTATACGGTGAAAACTGGCACGACATGTGAAAAGGTTTGAGTGTAGAATTCAAGGTAAGCGATTAAATTTTAAATTGGATACGAGTAACATCGGGATAGACCGGATGACAAGACAAGACCGGGTAGTGACCGAACCGAGCGACATCGGATAAAATATCGGGGGAGCCTAGTGCGTACCCATTCAGATATGGTGCCAGCCGTTACTCTTAGCACATTAAGAGCCCGTTATTTTCATTAATTGCATTTAATTTAAGAGTGATTCTCGGACATCAATGTCTTGTATTCATAGCTATAAAAGGAGTCCAACCTTCATGTTGGAAGGGCATCCTATTCTCATTATTCGCTTGAACGATCTTACTTATTGTAATTAAAATCACGAGCTCTCGTTACTGGCTCGAAACTGAAGCAGTTAAGCTGAGGCCCGAACCAGTTTGACGGAAGGAATTCATCTTAATTTACGACAATACGGGATAACTTTCTTACTTTCTATTTACTTTTGCTTACTTATTGTCAACTGTTTTTCATCATCTATTACAAATCGATCCATGTATCTTAAAAACCACTTACAAATTTAAATGTATCTTTTTTGGGTAAACAATGAAAAATCCCAATAACTGGCATTTCTTTACAGAGCTGCTTCATGCTTTGCATTCTTTGAATAAACAATGGGAAATCTCAATAATTGGCATTTCTTTACTTAAAATAATTAATAATAATAATAATATTATTATTATTATTAAAGAAGGAAGACTAGCATACCAACCTGTACATGTGAATGTGGTGAAGTCTTCTTACTCTAATGTTTTATTTATTAGCAGTACAAGAGCCAAACTAAAGGCAGGTTGATTATTTTGATTTAATTTGGTAAAGGGCCGTAGCCTTTAGAAACTCTGAAAAGAGGCTAATTTAATTCAACACGCATATAATAAAAATAATTAATTACTCTTAGGCCTTCGAAGAGACTTTTGGGGAATGTCGGCTCTTTGCATGTCAACAAATATAGATTAAATGATTTAATTTAATGTAACATTAGAGTGGATAGCCTTTTAAACTATCTGATTGCGTGTGAAACTTAAATATTAAATTAACTTGTATATAGTAGTAATAGCACAAACAATTACTAAAGTACTAAGCGAAAGGTTAGACCGATAAAGAAAATAGCAACTAAAATTAGATTAGTAAATTTTGTTTGTTAAATGAAATTGAAGTAAAAAAAATTTAAAAGATATTGTAAATAAGATTTTTATCAGTTGGCAGGAAAAAGGGTCTAAAATAGTACTCCCTCTGTCCCGTTTTAATTGTCATTTAGCAAGAAAAATTGTCTTAAAAATAATTATTGCTTTAGAAATTCAAGACAAAAAATAATGAGTAATTATTTTCAACTATACTCTTATATTAAATAACTATTTTTTCTTAATAGTGTTCAATTATCAAAATATATATAATAAATAGAGATAACTTAGTAAATTAAATCATGTACTTTTTTAATAGATGTGAAAACAGCTCAAGCGAAGGGGAGGGAGAAAGTATTGATTTCGTTTCTTGAATTCCGATGGATTGAAATTGTGAACCTACCCCCAAAAGACTTAAGATTGGACTTATTAATGGTGCGGCCAAAGCATCGAGGAAGAAGTTTTAAGAATTGAACATCAAAATTTCTCTAAAAAATAAAAGAACAGTTAAAATGGACCACGATTCATCGAGGTCCACCACCAATTATCTCCTCTTACAAGGAACATGACCAAGGACTCTTGACCAAACTCGAAAAGATTAAGGAATGTTAGGTAACCGTCTGAACATATTAGGATTCAAAAGTTGTAATTGTGTCCATCTTAAATAATAACATGGACACCGATAAGAGTTGTAGTGAGATGTATAGGTCCACTCAATCTTTAATCAGATTAATAGAAATAGAAGATATAGAAGATGCTTTGAAATGTTTTGCCTGATTGTTTCATTGATGTAGAGTCTCTTTATATACAAGAATGTAAGCTAGAGTTATGGCTGAAATCAGGAAAACCTAATATCTAAAATCAAGCTAAATCAATCTCTAAGATTAAGCTAAATCAAATCATAATCATAATCATAATCATAATCACTAATTTTGTGCTGATTATGATTACTAAAATCAAGCTAAGGCTATCTACACGAATATACATCATATATACAATTGATTCTATTCTAATACACCCCTTTAGTCAAAACGGGAGGTTTACGTACGTTGAGACTATCTCGAAAGTCATCAAAGAGTTGCAGTGGGGGTCCTTTGGTGAAAATATCGGCAATTTGATAGCGTGATGGAACATGTAGGACTCATACTTGACCTCGAGTGACTTTCTCACGTACGAAGTGTATATCCATTTCAATATGTTTAGTGCGTTGATATTGAACTGGGTTGCCGGAAAGATAAACCGCACTAACATTGTCACAATAGACCCATGTGGCTTTCGTCACTGGACAATGAAGTTCCAGGAGTAGGTTTCGAATCCAGCAAGATTCTGATACTACATTAGCCACCTTGCGGTATTCTGCTTCAGCGTTGGATCGGGATAAGGTAGGTTTCCGTTTTGCAGACCAGGATATCAAGTTATCTCCAAGGTAAACACAGTAACCAAAGGTTGGCCGTCTAGTATCCGGACATCCACCCAATCTACGTCAGTGTATAAGATGAGTTTATTTATTGTAGAGGGGTAAATGTGAAGTCCGAATTCAAGTGTACCCTGAATATAGCGAATGATACGCTTCAATGCAGACATGTGTTGGGTTCTTGGGTCATGCATAAATAAGCATACTTATTGAACCGCATAAGAAATATCGGGTCTTATGAAAGTCAGGTATTGCAATGCGCTGACAAGACTACGATATTCAGTCGGATCATGATAGGGATTACCTGAAGATATGCTTAGTTCTGCTTTTGTGTCCACCGGTGTAGGGGATGGTTTGTTGGAAGACATGCCAGCCCGCTAAATAATCTCCTCTGCATATTTCTTCTGTGAAAGAAATAATCCTCCTGAATATCGGGTGACAGATATACCCAAAAAATAACTTAGTAGACCCAAATCTTTCATAGCAAATTCAGAGCCCAGTTTAGACATAATGGATTGTCGAAGAGCATCTGATGAAGTGGCTAGGATGATATCATCCACATAAAGAAGAATATATGCCATATATTTGCCTCGGCGATAAATGAATAAAGAATGATCTGAAATGCTGTGAGAGAATTCCAATATTGCCACATAATCTGCAAAACACTAGTACCAAGCGCGAGGGGCCTGTTTAAGCCCATATAGAGATTTCTTGAGCAAGCACACATAATCAGGGTGTTGAGGGTTACGAAAACCCAGTGGTTGGTACATATAGACAGTTTTATTGAGATGTCCATGTAAGAATGCATTTTTGACATCTAGCTGAGTGAGACACCAAGATTTTGATAGTGCAATGCTAAGTATTGTCCGAATAGTAGCAGGTTTGACCACTGGACTGAATGTTTCTCCGCAATCTACACCAGTTTGTTGTCCTGCACCATCACCTACAAGTCTGGCTTTGTGCCTTTCAAAAGACCCGTCAGATTTCTACTTATGCCTGAAAATCCACAAACTTTGAATAATATTAGCATTCGATGGTCGTGGCACCAAGTCCCACATCTTATTTTGAATAAGAGCATCGTATTCATCTTTCATGGCCATTTTCCAGTTATGATCGTTTAATGCATTAATGGGATTTGTGGGCAATGGAAAAATGGAATTTTTAGTAGTTGTATGAAGATTGAAGAGTCTTCTAGGTTTAAAAATTCCATGTTGGGATCTTGTTTTTATTTGTGGAGATGGGGGAGGATTCATTGGTGGTCTGACTTGGGTAGGTTGTTGAGTTATTATAGGCTGGGGTAGTAGAGATTTGTTGTCGCCACTGCCTGTTGGTGATTGTTTGGGAGTAGGTTGGGTGGACTCGGCTAGAGTAGGAATTGGATTTTCCTATTGTTGTTGGGCCGCTTCATTAGAAGAGGAATGAGTCGGCAGCTGCTGCACCTGTGGGGGGAGGATGTAGGTTGTAGCAGATATGAAGAGGAATGAGTCGGTAGCTGTTGCACCTGTAGGGGGAGGATCTAGGTTGTAGCAGATGTGGGGGAGTTAGAAAACCTGTATCTAAAAACTTATAGGTGGATGGATTAGAGGCGTGTAGTTTGAAGAAAGGGAAGCTATTTTCATCAAAACTGACATGCCTTGAAATAATTATTTTTTGACTTGATAAATCATAACACTTGTAACCTCTATGATTTGGTGGGTATCCCAAAAAAATACAAGGTGTTGATCTAGCTTGCAATTTATGTCGAGAGGTTGAAGGAATTAAGGGATAGCAAAGACGTCCAGAAACCCGAAGATGGGATACGATGGATTTTTCTGGTAGAGAACTTTTGTGGGTTTTGATATGCAAGCTTTTTGTTGGGAATTATATTTAGCAAATAGGTGGTCATTTGTAATGCATGATTCCAGAATGTAGGAGGTAGAGAGGCATGAGTGAGGAGAGTTCGGGTGATATTGTTTATGGTTCGAATTTTCCTTTCGGCTTTTCCATTTTGGGAAGATGTACGAGGATATGAAAAATGAAATCTCATTCCATGTGATTCACAAAATTTATGAAAGGACGCATTGTTGTATTCCCTCATATTGTCGGATTGAAAACATTTAATTTTCCTTTCAAATTGTGTTTTAATGTATTGATAAAATGTTATGAACATGGAGTAGACTTGAGATTTATTGGAAATTGGAAAAACTCATAGGAAATTGGTAAAGTCATCAAAAATAACACATAATAACGATGACCACCTGAACTCAAGATAGGTGATGACCAAAGGTCGTTATGCACAATATTAAATGGTGAAGAGGCTAGTGATGACGAGTCATAAAAAGACAGTTTGACTTGTTTCCCAAAGGAACAAGATTGACAAAAAAATTATCCCGAAGTTTATTACAGGAAATAAAATTATTCTCACGAAGAGAGCTTAGAACAAGATCCCACAGATGTCCTAAACGACTATGCCATAATTCGAGAGATAAAGCTGCAAAGGTAGAATGTGTTGATGTTCCAACATGAGGGCTGGTGTTTATTGGATATAGGTCACCGATGCTGTCACACCTCATTAAATGCATCCCCGTCTAAAAATCCTTCACAAAAATCCAAAAGGATCAAATTCAACAGATACATAACTATCAACGGTAAATTTCTGAACGGAAACAAGGTTTTTAATTAATTGCGAGGCATGTAAAACATTTTGCAATTTTAAAGGTGGATGGGGTTTAAGTAACGATGCATTTCCATAACCAATAATTGGAATTGTATGACCACTACCAACAGTAATATTACGATTTTTGCTCTTATTTGAATAAGACGTAAGATTACCTCCATTTGCAGTCATGTGAGATGTAGCTCCGGTATTCCTGCCATAGATCATCCGGAGGGGCAATTGAGAGAGTATGCATGGCTTATTGGATATCAGTTGGAGCGTAGATGGAGGGTGCCGACTAGGCTGCTGCTACGTGGGCTTGAGGGAGTCTGGGCCCTAAAATAGATGGTTGACACGGCCCAGTTTTATTATAAAATTGGGCTGGTCCAGTACTGCCAAGGCCCACACCCTTGCGGACCTGCCCAGTTTTGGTTAATAAAATTAGGGTGTTGCATTGGTTTCCCTAAGTTTGCCCCCATTCCATTCGACGAACCGCCATTTCTCATCAGTTATTGGTTTCCACGGCCACCGCCGTTTCCTTTCTTCCCTTTTCCGCCACGATTGTTGCCTCCACCACCTCTACTGCCGCGATTGTTGTTATTTCTGTTATTGTGCTTTCTATTTCCGGCTTGATTTCCATCGGAATCGTCGTGAGTGCCATTGAAAGCAGTGTTGTCGGTGGTTATTCCGGCGACCTTTTTCGCCCTTGCGGTTTCTTCCAAAACTAGCTTGGACTGAGCTTTATAAAATGAGGGAAGTGTGTCGCCATGGCGAATCTAAGACCCGACGGTTGAATATTCGTCTGTCAGACCCGAAACCAGTTGAAAGACCAGTCTTTCGTTCGACACGGTGGCGCCGACATTAGATAACTGATCTGCTAGGGATTTGAGATGTTGACGGTAGGAAGAGGCGTCCGAGAAGTTTTCCATTTGGACTGATGCGAATTCTTGTTGTCTGAAAAAATGTCCTTTAGCCGGTTCCAAGCAATTTCGGCTGTGGAATTTGGTTCAAGGATGGTGTTGAGAAGATCTTCTGAAATCGTGTTGTATATCCATTGTAGAACAATGACGTCAAGACGTGATCACAAATCAGTATCTGTTTCCTGAAGAGATGGAATTGAACTCGACTTCGTCGATGGGGGGATTATGTGGTCTAGAACTTTATAGGCTCTAGCATGAATGGTGAATAGTTCCAACTATGTGATGTATTGGCCTTTTTCAATATCGATGGTGATTTTAATAAAGTTGTTGATGTTTGATACTGCCAGAGCAGGGTGGGAAATGAGAATAGAAGAAGATGGTGTGGTTGTGGCAGTAGACGTAGTTGATTATTATCGGAGCAGGGGAGTTGTTTTGACCAAGACAAAGAGGCAGGACTTGTCGACAACAGAGAAGAGTTGGTCGACTGGATAAGGTATGAATTACCTAGACTCTTGATACCACAATAGAAATAGAAGATATAGAAGATGCTTTGAAATGTTTTGTCTAATTGTTTCATTGATGTAGAGTCTCTTTATATATAAGAATGTAAGCTAGAGTTATGGCTGAAATCAAGAAAACCTAATATCTAAAATCAAGCTAAATCAATCTCTAAGATTAAACTAAATCAAATCATAATCATAATCACTGATTTTGTGCTGATTATGATTACTAAAATCAAGCTAAGGCTATCTACAACAATATAGATCAGATATACAATTGATTCTATGCTAATACAGATATCTCGGGTTCGAGCTCTGAATATGATAAAAATCATTTTAGGAAGCGTTTTACCCTTAAATGGGTCTTAGATGGCGCACGTTGAGGCTCCAATACCGACAAAACTTTGTAAGAGTACACATTCTATTAATTCTAATACTCCTAATAACACAATCATTTTAACTAATTCTCCATGACAAGTACACATGATAAATTTAACAAATCCTTTTTCCACTTAAGCAACTTCAATTAATATACAATGGATAAACCTACTTGGTTTGACCAAGTCCGGTCAGAATTCACATCCTTCATGTATTCACAAACCACCTTCTATACAAATAAATACATATTATTATGTAAAAGATGTCCCCCCCCCCACCCCCTCTGCAATCTTCCTCTAAAATAAAAGTGAAGCATAATGCACTAAATTCCTGCTAGGTGCGCGGTCTGGAGAAGGACTAAATCACAAGGCATATACAGTTTTACTCTGCATTTCTGCAAGAAGTTATTTCTATGGCTCGAACTTGTGACCTCCTGATCATATGGAGACAACTTTACCAATTACGCCAAAATACACGTCAAAATACATAAAATCCCAAAAGAAAAAGAGTAAATTCTAATTAAAACTACTCCTACATGTGAACACATGCACCACCACTCATCCTCCTCTTTTTTCCTTTTTTTTTAATCCTCGAAAGATAAATAATAATTTTTCTTTATCTTTCAGCGTGAGTCTAATTTCTAGTTAGTACATAAATTAGTGGGTTAAGAAAAAGAAGAAGATTTTGGTAATAATTAATCGAAAACCCGAATGGATATTCAATAGGAATAAGTGATCCGGTTGATGACTCGACCCTTGAGCATAGCATTGTAGAGGGCCGCCCTATTGGCTGGCATTTCTTGCACTTTCCCACTCTTCTTTAATTCATTTGAATCCAAATTTGAAGAACAACAACAACCATTTACATGCCGGAAATTATTATTATTATTATTATTATTATTATTAAAATGATGAAGCTTTCTATATTCTTCACTATTTCCACTTGGCTCCACCACATCTTCTGCAAATTTCACTCTCTTCTTCTTTTTCTCTTTCTTCTTCTTCCCATCTATACAACAAAAAAAAACAACCATCAATATATAAATTTAACTTATATATGTACCATGGTAACATAAAAAAATTTCATATAATTAAAGTATTTTAATCTGCTATAGCATATTTTTCTGAGTCTTTTATATGGTGGTGTTTAAAAGCAGGGGCTGAGACAGAGTATTGATTGCGGCTTAAACAAAATTCAGTAGTTTTGATAAAAATTCTGCATTTATATTAAGAAATCTACTTAATATATATAAATAATTTATTTTAAATCTAATAAACTGCATTTTATTAAAATTCACAACCGATAAATTCAAAATTCTGAATCCTTCTTTATTTGACTACCACGAAATTCAAGAAAGAAATTTTTTTGACACATACCAAAGTTTGTGAATTTTAACATGTCATGACTTTCTACGGCCAGAAGATCATTTCGTTTTAGTGTAAAATGAAAAGTTTAAAATTAAAAAATATTCAAATTATACAGAAATATACTAAAATGAAAAGAGTGTCATACAAATTGAAAAAGACCGAGTCCATAATACATACTTGTGGAGATGCAAGATCGAGGAGAATGATGAGGAATTGCATTGAAAGAGAATTCTTGATATTTTTGAAGACGAAGAGTAGCTAAGAGGATCATGGTAGCAGAAACTGCCATGGCTGTGGCAAATACAACACCATGAGAAGTCAACAAAGAAGACATGATATTTGGTAGTAGTTGAAGAAAGAAAACTCAGAAAGAAGAAATATTGGTGGGACTTTCTTGAAGTTAGAGTAATAAGTAAGAGAGATCAATATAATGGAGACAAGATAAATAGTGTAAAGTTTTTGGAATTTTTGAATTAATTAATCTTCTAGATGAAATAAAGTAATGAGGAGGAAGGATCAATTATTATTGGTTAAATTAATCGTTGTGTCGATTGGACTTTTTTTACTTCTTTTTCTAAAGAATGTGGAAGAGTATCTGATGGCGTGGCAAAAAAGGGAATGGAAATGAATATGTCAGCATAATTTGAAGGCTTTTGGAGAGAAGAGAGGGTGCGGTTACCATTATTTTCTCCTTTTTTTTTGTTATTTCGTATGATGCTCCGTGATACAAAAAATAATAATGAAAAGTTAATTTTTTTTTTATAATCAGGTTTCTGGCGCCATACCGACTACTTCACTCAGATTACCCAGGCGTCCCCGGAGAGGTAATAGCACCGGTCCTTCAACAACTATCACCAGGTAAATCGCGGGATGTGCTCCGGTGGCCAGTTTTCTGAGAGCGTACAACTGATCAATGAGACAAGGTCAAATTTTCCAACATGCAGAATTTCTTCGTGCTTGCGGGGAATCGAACCCACGCTGTCTCATGCCAGAGCGCCTTATAGCGCCCAGACTTTGCCACTGGACTATGCCCCGGAGGACAAAAGTTAATTATTAATTATAGGTTAGTATTAACTAGTCCGAGTTGGTTGAGCAGGAAATTTCTAAAATGGGGTCTTGGGTTCGATACTCCACATACATGTATTTTTCGGTCGAGCTCATCGCACGAGGTTTGTCTAATGTGGTTTGCAGGAGATCACGTTGGAGCGGCTTCCCTTGTTTACCAAAATAGATAAATTATAGTTTAATTGTTTATAATATAAGTATTAATTTGCTAATTTAAATGCTTTTAGGAAGAAGAGATGGGTGGGATTACCTTTATTTTCTGCCTTTTTCTTATCTCATGTGATGCATCGCGATCCAAAGTTAAAATAATGAAAAATATTAATTAATTGTAGTTTAATTGATTAATATAAGTACATGTACAAAAATAATTTACAATAATGATAAAAAACTAATGTTATATAACATGCCGCATAAAGCTTATATTTGATTAGCTAAACTTTTTGAATTTTGTAAAGATAGACATATTATTATTTGTTAAATTATGTACAATAATATTTCAAAAACAAAAAATTGTACTCAATATACATAAAATAGGACAATGTCCTTTTGTTGATCGTGCACAACACGGCAATTCACGTTTGAAAACTCTAGTGTGAAGTGTGAAGTGTGAACTCTGATGTCAGTTCCTTGCTAAACAATAGTACTATTATTTTTTCATCTTAATTTTTACTAGTTTACCTTTATCTATGATGTGGATCAGCATCCTTTCAATTTCAGTATAAAAGATAAAATAATAATTAAAGCTTATAGTATAAGAAAATATTGTTCTAGCAAGAAATTATTTGAACTCCGAGACAACAGAGTTAGAATTTTGAGTATATAGATTTTAAATTCTAGAAAAAATAACTTATTAAGTTCTTGATAAATTATTTATACATATTACATGAATTTTTAATGTAAATACAAGATTTAAGTCAAAATTATTAAATTCTCTCCAAAATAACAATTGTGTCACATATATAAGTAAGAGGAAGTAAAAATTTCAGGAAATTAGTGGTTCTTGATTAGTAACCTGTAATTATAGACTAAGAGCCTGTTCGGCCAAGTGATTTTGAGGCTAAACGTATTTTTGTTTAGGAAAAAACACTTTTTTTGTTATTTGAGTTGTTTGGTCAATTAGTAAAAATTGTTTCTAAGTAGAAGCAGAAGCATAAGCAGTCTTTTTTTTTTTTGGCGGTTTGGGAGAAGCAGATTGAAAAAGCAGAAGCACAAATTTATTTTTTTCAAGACAAAAATTCTCTACCATAAACACATATTTATCAAGTATATCCCACTTTAATCCATTATTTTTTAATTAACAATCACTTTGTTTTATTTTACGTTGTAATTTTTGTGTTGAATTTTAATTTGTGGAATCATTTTAAATTTTATTTTAGTTGATATTTTTTAGTATATTTAAATCATCATAGTGATATTATATCAATATTTAATATTTACTTTGGTTTACCTATGTATTATATTAATTAAAAAATTTAATATGAACTTTAAAATTTAAATTAAAAATAATTTTATTAAAGTCTTTCGTATAGATATTAAAATAATTTCTCTCTATACCTAATAACAAACGTTCATTGATACTTGTTCTTTTACAAATTTGACACTCAAAAGCGCTTTTTAAACAAGATTAGCCAAACAAAATTTACTTATCGAAAGCATTTTTTAAATAAATTAGTCTAACACAAAATGATTCTCACTATAAGTACTTTAAAAGGCATTTTTTTAAAAAATACTTAACAAAATAAGCCGTTTTTAGCCGATTGACCAAACATGCTCAATACTATTAATGGGACAAAGTGAAGAAAAAGAGGCCATATAGTAAATGAGAAATAATCGCCCCTAGGGCCACAGGCGAGTTGGTAAGTGGCAAGGTGATTGGGGTACAACCACTCCGACGTCGCGGGTTCGAATCCGTGTGGTGACAGTCTTTGCTGAAATATTACAAGGGTTGTTGCTGGCCAAGAAGCCTCTGATACAGGTAGGAGGTTTCGCCTTCGGGACTTTCCCCTTCACAAAGTAAATGAGAAATAATCGTACTTAATTTACCAATTCATTGAAGCAAGGCTTTTGCAAGTAGATTTTGTGATTCTCGAGAAGGTGCTATGATATTTCCTTTTGTCTTTTATATTTATTTTCCACGTTCACTCCCTTATAAAAGAAGAAAAATATAAATTAGAAAAGATCGTACCTAGACTTGAGCAAGTCATAATTTAATTCTTCCTTTAGACGTGGTGTTTATTTATTTGATCTTTTGTTGATTTTTTGAATTTAATTATAGAATTTATCTTTCCATGTGTTAACTTAACATGTATCCACTATCGCATGCCAAGTTTTCAAGTCGAAATAAGAATATTAAGTTTTCTTTTAATTTTTTATCCAGTGTTTGATATTAATATTGAAGCTCAATTACACTCGGATTTACGCTGAGTAAAGCCCATTTATAGAAAAAATGCTTCATATCAGAGATTTTTTCATACATAGGGCTCAAATCCGAGAATATCAAGTTATTAAAACATATGGTTGGTGCTCAAGATGAATTAACATACATTTAACTATAAAAGAATCTATCAAAAAACAAATTATTTGGCCAAGCTTATTTTTAAAAAAATGAGGTATTTGACCAAGCTTTTCGGAGAAAATACCGAGGGAAATTGATTCCTCCAGTGATTTCATTCCAATGGTAATATATATATATATATATAAAGGTATCCTAATAGAATTAAGGAAGACCTATCTAATTAGCCTAAATTAGATGATACTAATTTACAATCATCCTAAATAATGTTATTACAATCCTAAATTAAGATATTACAATATTCATGATTAATGTTGATTTAAGATAATTATGGGATTGCCCCATAATTATCTTAATAGTCCCCCGCAATCTTAGCGGGAGGTTCTCGTATGCTGAGGCTGTCTCTGAAATCATCAAATAGTATGCGCGGAAGACCTTTGGTGAAAAATGTCGGCAATTTGATAACGGAACGGTACATAGAGGACATAGACTTGTCTACGTGCAACCTTTTCTCAGACAAATAATATATCCATTTCGATGTGTTTTGTGCATTGATACTGAACATGATTACCGGATAAGTATATCGCACTCACATTATCACAATAAACCATGGTTGAATTTTCAATCGGACAATGGAGCTCTAAGAAAAGATTACGCAGCCAACATGATTCAGCAACTGCGTTGGTTGTTATTTGGATGACCATGAAATCAGATTATCTCCCAAAAATACATAATAACCAGAGGTGGAACGTCGTGTGTCCGGACAGCCACCCCAATCCGCATCTGTATAAGATGAGAGATTCGATATGCAGGACTTATACAAATGCAGTCCAAAATGAAGAGTAATATTGATGTACCGCAGAATCCTCTTGAGAGCCCCCATATGTTCCTCTTTCGGATCATGCATATGTAAACACACTTGCTGAACTGCATAGGAGATATCAGGTCTCGTGAAAGTGAGGTACTGTAAGGCCCCTGCTAGACTGCGGTAGTATGTCGGATCACAGTATGGAGTCCTTGCAGCGGTGCTCAATTTGGCTTTTGTATCCACCGGAATGTGTGATGGTTTGCAGGAGGACATACCGGCTTTGTCAATGATCTCCTCGGTGTATTTCTTTTGACTTAGAAACAGACCATCTGCATATTGAGTTACAACAATGCCCAAAAAATAATTTAAAAGACTCAAATCCTTCATCGCAAATTCTGTTGCGAGAAGTGACATAATTGACCGATGAAATGATGTAGATGAGGCAGTGATGATGATGTCATCTACATATAGAAGGATATACGCCATGTCATTTCCCTTCTTATAAATGAATAATGACTGATCAGTCTTTCTGTGTGAGAAACCAAATGTGGATACAAAACCTGTAAACATGTTATACCATGCCCGTAGAGCATGTTTCAAACCATATAAGGACTTTTTTAGCAGGCAAACATAATTCGGATGTGTAGAGTCTCGGAAACCCAATGGCTAGTGCATGTAAACTGTCTCCCGCAGATGATCATGTAAGAATGCATTTTTGACATCTCAGATGGTCATGTAAGAATGCATTTTTGACATCTAACTGATGAATGGTCCATGATTTTAATAGTGCTAGGCTAGGAATAGTCCGAATAGTTGCTGGCTTAACCACCGGACTAAAAGTTTTACCACAATCCACTCCAACCTGCTTAGACCTGCCATCACCAATAAGACAAGCTTTGTATCTCGCAAAGGAGCCATCGAAATTCTTTTTATGGCAGAAAACCCACATAGACCGAATTATGTTCACATTAGATGGACGGGGCACTAATTTTTACGTCTTATTTTTAACAAGAGCATTAATTTCGTCTAACATGGTAGCTTTGATAGGGCTGCTTTGAGATGTTTTGGTAATGGTGATGGTTGGACCGAAGATAGTAAGTTAAAATGACGTTTGGGCCGAAAAATCTCATGCATGATAGAGGTTTCAATGGTCCGAGGTTGTTCTATCATCAGTTGGGTATTAGGGGTCTCGGGTATGGCATTGGGCCGAGATGTGGTATTTTGACCCAAGTCAGAAAGTGGTTGAAATGGGGTTGCCGTTGGGTTATTGGGCTGGATTGGTTTACGGGTGAGGGAGCAGTGGAATCCCTCACTTGGGCCTGGCTTCCACTGAAAATGGACTAGGTCGAGACCATCGGTTAAAAGGTTGTGGCCTCCGAACCGTGGACTGGTGTTGGGCTAGGATATTTTGGGGGTTTTATTGGGTAGGTCCCAACTGATTTTGGGTATTGAGATGGTGGTGTACAATTGGATGTATTCCATTGTCCAAAAAATCATATGAAAATGAGGATGCCACATGAGAATTAGCAAACAGGAATGTAGACTCATTAGAAACTACATGATGAGAGATATGATTTTTCCGTTCGTCATATCATAACATTTATATCCTCTATATATACTACTCACGATTTAAAATTCCTAAATCGATTCAAAAAGTCACCATGGATGAATTTGATGTCAATTGTTCAGAACGTGACTCCGGAAAGCGTCCCCAAAGTTTCTACTAATGATAAATATGCATGATGCAACTTGTGTGGTTCTTCGAAATATAAGAAAAAATGGATCAACTTACTCTCAACGAGGGGATGCTAATGCTGCTTATAATATTATGAATTCATTTGAGTTCATATTGATTTTGCACATGATGAAAGCGATTATGAGAATTACAGATTGTCTTTGTCAAGCTTTACAACAGAAATCCCAAGATATACTTAATGCTATACATTCAGTCAGCACTACAAAAACATTAATTCAGAAGTTCAGAGATGAAGGATGGGATCAATTATTGAGAAATATGACATTATTTTGTGAACAACATGATATTGATTATCCTGATTGTAATGATGTTTATATAGAGCGTCAAGGGCGTGCTCGTCATCAGAGGATCACATCACAGTGGGTCAATATTTTAGAGTGAATCTCTTTTGTGTTACAATTGATCAACAATTGCAAGAATTGAATTACATGTTTAATGTGCAAACAATTGAGCTTTTGAGGCTAAGCAATAGTTTGGTTCCTAAAGATATTTACAAACCATTTGATATGGATGATATATGTACTCTTGTAGAAAAATTCTATTCAGTCGATTTTAGTGAGCAAGAGAAGACAAATTTGAGATTTCAACTTCAACACTTTATTCTTGAAGCTGTTAGTCATCCAGAATTGAATAACTTGTCAACTATGTCTGAATTGTGTGAAGCTTTGGAAAAAACTGGGAAGGTGAATACAACCGGATAATCCGCCTTATCTTAACTCTTTCAGTTTCTACAGCTACTACAGAAAGATCATTTTCAGCAATGAAGATAATCAAAACAAGGTTGCGTAATAAGATGGATGATGAATTTCTTGCTAACAATATGATGGTTTATATTGAAAAAGAGATAGCTGAAAGCTTTAGCTCTGATTCAATTATTAATGATTTCAAGTCTTTAAAAGAACGAAGCGCATCACTTTAATTCTAGGTACGTCTTTCCTTTTATATATTATATTTTTGTTGTGTTGATGTTATTTTGAATCTTTGATAAAATTATATTTTGTTCTTATAAATTTCAATTATAATATTTTAGTTAGTAGTTACCGCTCCCCTTAATATTTTGGGCAAGTTCCGCCACTGATTGCAAGGCTGTAGACCTCCATGAGGGTATAAGTGATCACTGTCCAGCTGTAATTTCTTATGAAAATGAAAGCCCAAGGTCTAAAAAACCTTTCCAATTTTGTAATGTATGGATTAAGCATCTTATGTTCCTAGAGAGGGTTAGTACTTGATGGGAAATGCAAATGCAAGGGTGTAAGATGTTCCAAGTGGTCATAAGACTAAAGCAGCTCAAGTATTCTCTTAAGGAATTGAATACTCAATTCTTTAGGAATATTGTAGATGAGGCCAATGATGATAGAGCAGCACTGTACCAAGTCAGAACCAACTGCAAACTGACCCTCTAAACTTGGAATTTCAACAATTTGAAAATGAGAAGTATCAAAAATTCAAAACCTCTTCTTATCTGGCTGAAATGTACCTGCAACAGAGGAGCAAAGCTAATTGGATTAGGCTTGGAGATGATAATACTAGATATTTTTACTCAGTTATCAAGCATGGAAGATTGATCCATGCTAGTGCATAATTAAAGGATGAGAGGAGAATGTGGCAATCTGCTCTAGATGTAATTGCTAGCTTATTTGTGAAATACTATCAAGACTTGCTGGGAAGGAAAATGGAGAATAGAGTTACATCCTTTGGAGGTTTTCTGAGGAATGGACCTATACTTACACTTGAGCATCAGATTGAGTTATTGAAGCCATACACTAACAAGGAGGTGAAGCAAGCAATATTTCAAATTGACAGGAATAAGAGTCCTGAATCTGATGATTTTGGGAGTGGCTTCTTCAAATCAGCTTGGGATATAGTTGGTAAGGATATTACTGATGTAGTTATGGAGTTTTTTCACAATGGTAAACTGTTGACCCAACTGAATAGCACTTGCATTGCTCTTATTCCTAAAGTATGTCCCTGAGGTTGCTAGTCAGTACAGACGTATATCTTATTGTAATGTTATTTACAAATGCATCTCCAAGATAATATGTACTAGACTTAAGGGAGCTATAAATCATGTAGTAGCATAAACCAGGCTGCCTTTGTTCAAGGAAGATCTTTGATGCACAACATCTGTTGGAAATTAGCCTTTGGCGGGGAGATGCGTCCACCCATCTTTGATGAATTAAACACTAGTGTTTCGTATGTTGGAGACCTCGTCTCTTTACACATGCATGATCTACGAAGTGAGTAGATGACCGTAGGGCCAAGAATCGTCTAATTTCGTTAAGAAATGAAAGAGATATTGGTCCACGAAGTAAGGTGTTTGAGACATGGAAATGTGGTGTGGGACAAATCTACCACATCGGTGGGAATATGAAGAATTGCTCTCTATATAAGTCTCTAATTGGTAAAGGGTTTGGGACCCCAAGGGGTATCCCATGTGTTTAAAGGAGGGAAGACCTAGATGTTCTTGGGTTCAAGGCTAAACCCACACGCGCGCCGCCGCCGCCCGTCGGGTTCCGGGTTCACGGCTGTGGGGCTGTGGGGCTGTCTAATATTATCTTTTTGGACCAGAGAACTCTGCCAGATGTACAGTTTGATCCCTGAAGTTTCATATGTACAGTTTGGACCAGAATTCTTTCATATGTACAGTTTGGTCCCTGAAGTTTCAATATTTACAGTTTGGTCCCCAGAGTTTCTGGAGACTTTTTCTGCCTACCGTTGGACTGTTTTCTGGAGCATTAACCAGCCATTATTTGGCTGATTAATTCCTCCATTAACAGCCCATTACTTGGGCAGTGAACAACCTCTTTCAAAGGCCTTAATAGTCATTACTTGGCTGTTTTAATGGCCTCCCTTAATGGCCATTACAGCCTTGTTTTTGGCAGTTGGACAGCCCCTCTTGCTTGCTATATATTGAGTAGTTGTTGGCTCAATTCATAGCTGCACAACAGGTAGAAAACTAGCCAGAAAACGGATGAAAAACTTACTGAAAAACAGTCACGAAAACTGCTCAAACCAGTGAGCAAACTGTGACGGAAAAACAGTGAGCAAACACCCTTATATACACAAGATATACACTACAGAGACACACGATATACACAGAGACAAAAGAGAAGAGTAGAGAGAAACTCATCCTTCCTATTTCATATCTTCAGCAAGTCGAGTCATATTTGTTTTCTTCGACAGGCACAACCTATTGACTTTGTAGTGTTGAGATTAAAGTGTTGTTTTATCTTGGGAGACTATTGCCCGCTAACGTAAAAGCATATATACGGGGCAATCTTGTCTTAAGGATAGAGGGCTATCCTCGACTCAACACACAACGTTGTAACCATCCAGATTTAGTTGTTTCTTGATTTCAGGATATCAACATTCAAGACACAACAAACTTGCGGCAGTTGTCAATATTGGCTTTGCAAGGTGATCAAGATTCAAGACACAACACACATGCGGCAGTTTTGAAGATTGACCATTTATTTATCCTTTCGAACATTTGTAATAGTTGTTACTTTCCGTACTGCTCTATAAAGTACCATAGAATACCAACAACTTAAGACAAGATTGTATTGTAATACTATTAGTGTTCGAAAGATGTCGGTCAAAAGTTGTGTGACCAAATCTGGATATGGCAATGGTTTTCTGGTAGAAGAGAGTGATGATGATGAACGTGTTCATGGTGTCACCGCTACCAAGACTGGTTGGAACAAGCGCTCACGAGAGCTTGAGGATGTCAACTGGGACAAGAGGAGAAGGCGAAGATGTACTTCTATCTTGCAGCAGAAGGCTGTATCTATCCTGGACAAAGATCCGAATAATGGTAAGAAGGAAATGGACACTCGATCGATGAAGTGGTGAAGTGAGCCAGAATCCGAAATTGGCATAAGTAGATTTTCTTACTTGGCAAGAAAAAAGATTAAATGAGGTCGATTAAAAATTGATTAAAGTAAGGAGGAATATGAAAATAATTTATATTCCTTACGCTTTAAAAATCGAAGTTTAATCTCATCTTCTTTTCCGTTTAAAGATTGGATTGTAAAGCAACTTAAAAGATCATTCTTTTAAGTGTAATTATTAAAAGTGAGTAAAGTATGTTCGCACATACGAGGGAGTAAGATCCATCGATCTGTCAAACTGTTACCACTCTTAAGTAAGCGCCAAGAATTATCTGGGCACCAATCATAACGGAAGAAGTCTAAAAGTTAAAGACGTTGAGCCTGTCATACTATTTGGCAGAAGATCCTTCATAGGATGATATTGGACACTCAGTCATATAAAGCCTCCGGGCGACTGGAGTGGGCCAAAATTCCTTTGATATGATGATATTGGACACTCAGTCATATAAAGCCTCCGGACGACTGGAGTGGGGCCAGAAATCATTTCATAGGAAAAGTAATGGACACCTAGTAAGGTGGGTCAGAGTTTCCAGGTCTGAAATGATTTGAAGGCCTAAAGAAAGGCAGAAAAGAAGTTGGACACTCAGTCTGCAAAGCAACTGCAGTGGGCCAGAGTATCCAGATCACATATGATCCGGTTACGCCCTAACCACGGGCAAGAGGTTGTTCATGTGAAGCAACGCCACCTCTAAAGTAGAAGGGGTTGAAGAGGTTGTCCTCAATAGGACTTCAGGGAATGGGATCACTCTAAGCTGAGGTGATACATGTTCCTAACTTGGTTTAAGGGACGTTGTTGGTCAAGCTGGTTTGAGACTAGTCCAACAGGTCTGTAATAACTAAGAATGGTACAGTACGTCTGTAGCCAAATGAATGATATATTTGTAATCCGTGCATCTATGCCATTATAGATTAAGACACGTTAAATAACAAGTCATTCAAAAGCTAACGATCTTGAGATTGTTGCCTTCTGTCGATATAAACCCTCAAAATGAATGTGAGGTAGACGAATAGGCAAAATCACCTTTCCAAATTCCGTCAAAGGGAATAGCGAAAGAAGCACCGCTCCTCTAGAACTTAGTCACACCCACTTGGGTGATTTAAAGTTTATACAAAATAGAGGGGGGAGAAAAGTACGTTGTGACCTTCATTAATGATGGTACAACGTATGGAATCCTTTGTTTGTTAAAAAGCAAAGATGAAGTTGTTGAAGCGGATAAGCGGTACAAAGCAGAAGTTGAAAATCAACTAAGCCTACGGATTGAGAAATTCGTAGTGATAGAGGGGGAGAAAGTGAAGCATCGTTCATTAAACGACTGTTCATTTCTCACCCCAGTCCAACGGTGTTAGCCAAGCGCAAAGCTCGTACGCCCAAATTATGTGGGGTGGCTTGGTAAAAGTTGGAATCTTGAAAGCAGTCAAGTTGTACCTAAGACTGTAGATTGCATATCTGTCAGGATCTGCAAATAACAGTAGTGTTGATCGCCTCTTGGCGTCAAAGAATGTTGAATTCTTTGAAGATAGCTTTCCTTGAAAAAGGAAAAAGGAGTAATTGCTCAAGGTTAACAAGAACCCGCGAGGGCCTGGTATCCGAAACTAGACGTTACGTATCTACAGACTCGAAAGTTCTTTGGCTATCCAGAACTTAATATTCCAGATCTGCAGAACTCAGGGATTCTAGATGTAGAACCGAGAAGGAGCAAAAAGGGGATGAAGACTTGTTCCATACCTTCTAGCTTGTATGGTTGAGAACGAACCATGGACAATTAACAAAGAATTGTCATCTCCAAAAGCACTACTTTGGAAAGAAGCTAAAGAAAGAAATAGATTCTATCATATAGAACCATACTTGCGTAATGGTTGATCTTCCTCCGGGAAAAGAACCTTTGGGTTGTAAAATGTGCTCCCCTGTGAGCAGCTTCACATCCAGGGCCATTGTAGTCTTACATGGCATGGATGTTGAAACAACCTTTCCAACCGGAGAGTTGGAAGAAGAGGATCAGAATTGGTTTGCTGAACTGTTGGGCTTCTTCCTGAACTTTCATTTTGGTCCTGAAAGTTTCAGATAAAACAGAAATAATGAATCTGACCACAGAAACATTGACTCTGAAATTAGAAAGCCAACAGTTGGAGAATCAACAGTCTGAAAGTAAAAGTCATATTGAAACAAAGTCTCGATATGAAAGATATGAGTATCACAGATGACATCTTAGGAATTGGATTTCTAAGACATCTAACGGACTGGTCGATAGTTGACAGTCTCGTTGAAGCCACCAATGGATATGAATCATAGAACTGATTGGAATCATGGTGCACCCATAAACAAGGAGCGATATGCACAGATCATGTGTAGTTCAATGTATTGTACACACTACAACCGACCTGGTATCGTCCTACGAACAGATCAGTTGAACTAAGGTTCACTGATAAATTTAATACATGATCGGTAGAAGGCGTTAAATCTGATATGACGATATCTGAGTTAATGCTTATCTACAGATTATAGTATTCTGGATGTCCAGCGGTTCTGGGAGAACACAGTGATGCAAACTGGACATCAGATCTGAAGAACACCAAAGCCACAAGTAAATGTGTATGGTGGGTCTTGGAAAATCCTCTAAGCAAACTTGCATCGGCCGATTCATGATGGAATCGGAGTTTATCGCTTTATACAAAGCATGAAAGAAGTTGAGTAACTTCACGGCTCCTTAGAGGACGTCCCTTATTGGGAGATACCCGTGTCTTGGCAGATTATACATCGTGGCTGGCCGGTCGGCTTCGGGAAGGACACTGATGACGGCGTCTGGACATATCTTTTAGGATCTGTCGGAGACATAAGACCGTATGGCGATTGATCATCACGGGTGTCACATCCTTGTTTACTAACTAAGGGACTACCGGAGATCAAGTGTTACGCTGTCTAGGGGAATGGGCTTAACACCCAAACAATACGAACCTTTGCGGTGGAAACCCAACCATACTGATTGGAGATCCCAAGAATGTGGTTCAATGGGAAAACTAAGCGGCAAAAGGTTCAGTTGAGCGCTTCAGTGGAAGCAAGAAGCACTTCGGATGATGATTTCTATACGGAAACATGAATCCAAAGCTGTTCCCGCGATAGACATTAAAGTGCTGCCTGCATGGTGGGTAAAGGTTAAGCTTCCAAACCTTTTAAAAGATCCTCAAATGGTTGAGGTTAAGGTTGTGGAACTTTTAATGATTCCTAACACTTGTGAAGTGGGATATAGCAGGATACCTTGTAGGAGATCACCTATTTAAGTGCGAGGATGGCCGACTCAAATGAACGCACTTAAGAATCCAAGTGTGTCCATGGCCACAACGGACAGAAACGTAAGAAGGAAAATGAATAAGAAGAGTTATTGTGTTGATATCGTTGTCTTGGCTTACACTAAACACTGACGGTTCAAGACATCACGTTCACCGCGCAGTAAGTAAGTCCGATGGTATTCAACTAGGGAAGGTTCAAAGCGTAAGCTACCTCTCCTGATGCAATATCTTTTCGCTGAAAGATTGCTGAAATGTAGGCACCTTGTGTGTGCGCCACAATCTCTCTTTCATAGAGGGGATTGTTGGAAATTAGCCTTTGGCGGGAAGATGCGTCCACCCATCTTTGATGAATTAAACACTAGTGTTCCGTATGTTGGAGACCTCGTCTCTTTACACATGCATGATCTACGAAGTGAGTAGATGACCGTAGGGCCAAGAATCGTCTAATTTCGTTAAGAAATGAAAGAGATATTGGTCCACGAAGTAAGGTGTTTGAGACATGGAAATGTGGTGTGGGACAAATCTACCACATCGGTGGGAATAGAAAGAATTGCTCTCTATATAAGTCTCTAATTGGTAAAGGGTTTGGGACCCCAAGGGGTATCCCATGTGTTTAAAGGAGGGAAGACCTAGATGTGCTTGGGTTCAAGGCTAAGCCCACACGCGCGCTGCCGCCGCCCGCCCGTCCCGTCCGGTTCCGGGTTCTCGGGTCCAAGGGTTCCGGGTCCAACTGGGGCTGTGGGGCTGTCTAATATTATCTTTTTGGACCAGAGAACTCTGCCAGATGTACAGTTTGATCCCTGATGTTTCATATGTACAGTTTGGACCAGAATTCTTTCATATGTACAGTTTGGTCCCTGAAGTTTCAATATTTACAGTTTGGTTCCCAGAGTTTCTGGAGACTTTTTTTGCCTACCGTTGGACTGTTTTCTGGAGCATTAACCAGCCATTATTTGGCTGATTAATTCCTCCATTAACAACCCATTACTTGGGCAGTGAACAACCTCTTTCAAAGGCCTTAATAGCCATTACTTGGCTGTTTTAATGGCCTCCCTTAATGGTCATTACAGCCTTATTTTTGGCAGTTGGACAGCCCCTCTTGCTTGCTATATATTGAGTAGTTGTTGGCTGAATTCATAGCTGCACAACAGGTAGAAAACTAGCCAGAAAACAGACGAAAAACTGACTGAAAAACAGTCACGAAAACTGCTCAAAACAGTGAGCAAACTGTGACGGAAAAACAGTGAGCAAACACCCTTATATACACAAGATATACACTACAGAGACACACGATATACACAGAGACAAAAGAGAAAAGTAGAGAGAAACTCTTCCTTCCTATTCCATATCTTCAGCAAGTCGAGTCATATTTTTTTTCTTCGACAGGCTCAACCTATTGGCTTTGTAGTGTTGAGATTAAAGTGTTGTTTTATCTTGGGATACTATTGCCCGCTAACGTAAAAGCATATATACGGGGCAATCTTGTCTTAAGGATAGAGGGCTATCCTCGACTCAACACACAACGTTGTAACCATCCAGATTTAGTTGTTTCTTGATTTCAGGATATCAACATTCAAGACACAACAAACTTGCGGCAGTTCTCAACATTGGCTTTGCAAGGTGATCAAGATTCAAGACACAACACACATGCGGCAGTTTTGAAGATTGACCATTTATTTATCCTTTCGAACATTTGTAATAGTTGTTACTTCCCGTACTGCTCTATAAAGTAGCATAGAATACCAACAACATCTTGATTCGTCATGATATATTAAGACATTATAATAGAAAAACATCTTCTAAATGCTTAATGAGCTATTATGTAGTAGCATAATAGCTCTCTTTGGGTATGGATTTCCTCCCAGTTTTACAAAGCTAGTCATGACATGTGTCTCAACTCCTATGTATTCTATCAGAGTTAATAGGAAAAGTCATGCTTACTTTGCAGAAAAGAGAGGATTGAGACAAGGGGATCCTATGTCTCCGCTATTATTTGTACTAGTCATGGAATATTTGTCTAGAATTCTAAAGTGTATGAGTGATTTGCGTGATTTCAAATTCCACCCTATGTGCAAGCAACTCAAACTTACTCACCTCATATTTGCAGATGATTTAATGATATTCTGTAAAGGTAATCTCACTTCAGTTGCTAGAGTAATGGAGGCACTGAAGCACTTTAGTGAGGTCACCGGTCTTAGTGCTATCATGGAGAAGTCTAGAATTTTCATGGTTGGGATAAATGATGTAACTAAGACAGCTCTACTTGAGAAAACGGATTTTGTTGTTGGTACCTTTCCAATTAGGTACTTGGGACTCCCACTCTCTTCCAAGAAGTGGAATAAGATAGATTGTCATCAACCAGTTTTCAAGATTACAAGTAGGATTAGAACTGTTTATTCCATAAAGTTGTCCTATGTTGGTAGACTCCAAATTATCAATGCTGCCTTGTTCTCTATTCATAGTTTTTGGGGGACAGTCTTTATTCTTCCCCAAAGTATTCTTAAAGAGGTGGACCAGATATGCAGAGACTACTTATGGGGTAAAACTAATGAGAAAAAGGTGTATTTGGTATCCTGGGAACAGATTTGCAATCCTAAGAAATGTGGTGGATTGAATATCAAAGGGTGCAGGAACAAGAATGTGGTATCTGTAGGCAAGTTGTTATGGCAGGTGGCAATGAAATAAGATTGTCTTTGAGTGAAGTAGGTACATGGAGTATATATGAAAACAGATAAGGATATATGAGTACACAAGGCTCCACTTGACTTCAGCTGGTATTGAAAAAATCTTAATTTACAAAAGGAAATTATGCTGAATTGGTATTCTCATGGCAGATATAATCTCACTCCTGGTGAAAAATACTCAATCTCCAGCAGTTACAACATGCTTGTGGGACATCAGAGAAGATGGAGATTAGCAGAACCGATATTGGGTGTTTTTGCACAACCAAAGCACAGATTCATTCTGTGTTTGGCAGTGCATAAAAGACAGTTGATGAGGCAAACTGCTGATTGTGTGATGTACAGACAGTGGAAACAACACTACATTTGTTTGTTGAATGTCACTGGTTCAAGACTGTTATTGATGACTTGTTGATGTGGTAGGGGTGCAAGTTCAGTTTGGTGAAGCTAAACAGGTAATAGAAAGGATAAAGCAAAAGCACTAGAAGCAATTCAAAAAGGAGATTGTTGCAGCTATATGGGCTGTGCTATATACCATACATGGAGTGCCAGAAATTCAAAGTTGTTTAGAAATAGATTTATACTGACACATACTACTATAGTACAGATCAAGAAGAAAATTGTAGAAAGACTTGACCTTCTGAGGGCATCTAATGTACTTAATAGGTTTATACAGACAATCATATGTACTTAAGTTTCTGTTTGTTGGAGGCTCACTATTCTCAAGCATACGTTGAATTTTTCCTTACTTTTTTTGTTGCGAAGGATTATGAGAACGGGAAGACCTCTGGATCAAGGACATGTATTTATGAGTCCAACTTCAACTACCTACTTCACCACTGCTATCAATCATCCATCTCATACACTTTGGCATCACTATCTTGATTACCTGTACTTAATTTTTTTTGTTTTATTGCTTCCAAATATAAGTTACCAATTTTTCTCCTGCAAGTCTCACTTTTGCAATAAGATCAGTCCTCGTTTACCTTCTTTTTTTTTTACATTCACGTTAATTACTTCTCATTCATTAAAAATTGTATTTATTGAATTTTGGAAACCCTCCCCCATTTCTGTTAAGTATACACGTGTATAGCGTGTATATCTTATGTATATTGTCTCGATTTTGTAGATGTTCAGTCCGTGATATACACGGTGATATACACACCGTGTATATCACGGTTTAGGGCAGATTTTACTTAATGTTTGTTGTAATTTTTAGTGTAAATATTGCATTAATTATTATTGTACACTTGCCATAATTATAGGATTCTTGTACTACTAGAATAGGGTTTTGGGATTAGAATAGGAATATGATTTCTATTATTGGAAAATTGTAAATTGTATATATACTCTTTCATTAATGAAAATAATCAAGGGATTATTTCTTTCATGGTATCAAAAGTCTAGGTTAATATTTTCTCCCCAAATTTCCGTCCGCTTTTTACATCGATTTTCGAGCCGGCGGTGTCTTCCCTCTTCATATATTTTCTTCCAAAATCCATACATCACGTCTTTGTGTTGCTATTATGGCTAAGAACACGTTTCACCCTGCCCTTGCTGTTTCTAACATCAAGAATCACATCCCTATCATTCTTGAAATAGAAAACGTCCAATACACGACATGGGCCGAACTGTTCAAAGTTCACGCACGCTCGCATCAATCCTCCATCACATTATTCCCCTGGCTCCCACGGCTATGGGAATTCCTAAACCCGAGGATGATCCTCAATTATGAACGACTCTTGATGCTACCGTTCTTCGGTGGATTTACTCCACTATCTCTACTGACCTATTGCAAACGATTATCTAACCCAACACTACGGCGATGGAAGCTTGGAACAGAGTACGTGATATATTCCAAGATAATCAAAATTCTCGTGCTGTTACCCCTGAGCAGGAATTCTCCCATGTCAATATGGAAGATTTCCCCAACATTTCAGCATACTGCAAAAGGTTGAAAGAATTGGCGGACCAACTCCGCAACGTTGGGGAGCCCGTTACCAACGACCGTCTTGTCCTTCAGATGGTTGCACGACTATCTGAGGCCTATAATGGCGTAGGTACGCTTCTTCGTCAAAGCAGTCCTCTTCCGTAGTTTTATCAGGCTCGTTCCATGCTAACGCTCGAAGAAGCCATATTGGCTAAGAAAGCGATCATGGTGAGCGAGTCCAATTTCTCTCCCTCCGATTCCAACAATTCCAGCC
This sequence comes from Anisodus acutangulus, assembly GCA_029783415.1. NCBI lineage: Eukaryota > Viridiplantae > Streptophyta > Magnoliopsida > Solanales > Solanaceae > Anisodus > Anisodus acutangulus. The sequence continues at coordinate 50,083,039 of CM056493.1, read as the reverse complement.
AAAACCACAACGGTAGCGGCAAAAAGGGTCAGAATAGTAAAAATAATGGTAAAAATCGTGGCGGAAACTGAGGTGGAAATAACGGGGGTGCCAATGGGCCTCGGGGCAGTGGGCTGCAGGCCAAGTAGCCACAGCCCTGGCCAGTGGGCCTGGGCCCAACAGCCCCTATTACCCACCACCTGCTCCGTATCCGACATGGACCCAATTTCAGAATTCTAGCAGGCCCAATCCATTAGGCCACCACTAGAACCCGGGAGCTACAGTTGGACCGGGGCAACAAGCCGGCGTGCTTGGGCCTCGACCCCACCAGGCCGCAGGACCCACCCTTACCGACATTGAAGCTGCGATGCACACACTTGGATTAAATCCCCCGGACACAAATTGGTACATGAACACCGGAGCCACTACCCACATGACGTCCGACCAATGTACTCTTTCGTCTTATTCCAATTTGAGCAGTAATCGTGGTATAATTATTGGTAATGGCAATTCAATTCTCATTCGTGGTTACAGTCACAAACCTGTCTCCCCTCATCCACCTTTTGTCTTGAAAAATACCCTTCATGCCTCAAAATTAATTAAAAATTTGGTGTTTGTCCGTAAATTCACCACGGATAATTCAGTTTCTGTTGAATTTGATGCTTTTGGGTTTTTTGTGAAGGATTTCAAGGCGGGAATTCTTCTCATGAGATGTGATAGTTGGAAAGATCTTTATCCTATCACACCTACCTCCGGTCTCTCGAGTCCAGCCTTGCTGTCCACTTTTGCAGTCGTTGCTCCTTCCTTGTGTCATGCTTGTCTAGGTCATCCGAGATCGTCTATTTTATCTTCCTTAGATAAAAACAATTTTATTTCTTGTAATGGTACGCGTAGTACTCCGATTTGTCAATCTTGTTCTTTAGGAAAAATTATTAGATTGCCGTTTGTAGACTCTCATAATCGTATTTTTATGTCATTTGACATTATTCATAGCGGTTTATGGACATCTCATGTTATCAATTCTTTGGGCCATCGTTATTATGTTCTTTTTTTAGATGATTATTCTAATTTTTATGGACTTTTCCATTAGCAAAAAAATCTCACGTTTTTTCCACCTTCTTAAAATTTAGAGCTTTCATTTGTACCCAATTCGAACGAAAGATTAAGAATATTCAATGTGATAATAGAAAAGAATATGATAATGAGTTGTTTCGGGATTTTTGTGGTAATAATGATATCAATTTTCGTTTCTCTTGTCCTCATACGTCCTCTCAAAATGGGAAAGCCGAACGCAAAATGCATACCATTAATAATATTATCCGTACTTTATTGGTCCATTCTTCCGCACCTCCTTCCTTTTGGCATCATGCTCTACAAATGACTACTTATCTCATCAAGATTCTTCCTACCAATGGGTTGGCATATTCTTCCCCCCTTCAGATATTATATAATAAAACTCCTTCGTATTCGCATCTTAGGGTCTTTGGGTGCTTATGTTATCCACTATTTCCGTCTACCACAATTAACAAACTTCAAGCCCGGTCTACCCTTGTGTGTTTTTGGTTTATCCATCTAATCATCGTGGTTACAAGTGTTTTGATTTATCGTCTAATAAAATCATCATTAAGCGTCATGTTATTTTTTATGAATCCCAATTTCCCTTCGCTAAAGTAAGTAGTCCTGTGTCTAGTTCGTATAATTGTTTAGATGACAATGTCTCTCCATATATTATTCACCATTTTTTGGACTTTTCCCGCAGCTAAAATCTCTCAACGGGCCCAATGTCCGCTGGTCCCACTGCTACGCCGATCCTTCAAGCTTTCGATCCAACATCGGGCCAATTTCCGCCCGGTTCAATGGTGGGTCATTGCTCACCCAATACCGAATCGGGTCCAGCCCCTGGCTGCTTCATCAAGCTTCCGAGCATCGTGTTAGGCGGTATGTGCCTGCTCGCCAGTCCGTCACGTGTTCCGAAATTTCCCAAAATTCACTTAATTCTCCCCCGAGTCACAGACCAGTCACTCGTAGTCAACGGGGTATATTTAAACCAAAAAGACATTTTAATTTAAATTCTAATGTTCTTAAATCCTCTCTATCCCGTAACACCGTGTCCGCTTTAAATGATCCAAATTGAAAATTGGTTATGACCGACGAATATGATGATGTTATTGCAAATAAAACGTGGGAATTGGTACCCCGTCCTTCTGGTGTTAATTTTATTCGGTCCATGTGGTTTTTTACTCATAAGAATAATTCTGACGGTTATTTTGCGTGACATAAGGCTCGTCTTGTAGGTGATGGTAAGACTCAACAGGTTGATATGGATTGTGGTGAGACATTTAGTCCGGTGGTCAAGCCGGTTACCATTCGCACTGTGCTCAGCTTAGCTCTATTGAAAGCATGGCTCATTCATCAGTTAGATGTGAAGAATGCTTTCTTAAGGAGACCGTTTACATGCATCAGCCCTTGGGTTATCGCAATCCCAAATATCATCATCATGTCTGTTTATTGAAGAAGTCCTTGCATGGTCTTAAGTAGGTCCCACGAGCTTGGTATAAGAGATTCACTGACTATGTGTCGTCTATTAGGTTTACGCACAACAGGTTTGATAATTCCTTGTTCATATATCGTCGTGGTTCTTCCATGGCTTATATTCTATTATATGTGGATGATATTATCTTGACTGCTTCTACTGATGCGTTGTGCAAGTCTATCATGACCATGCTCAGTTCTGAGTTTGCTATGAAAGACTTGGACTCATTGAGTTATTATTTAGGGATTGATGTCACTCGTCATGCAGTTAGATTATTCTTATCACAACGTAAGTATGCAGCTGAGATCATTGAGCGAGTTGATATGTCCTCATGTAAGTGTGTCGCACCCAATTTTGACATGCGGGCTTCGCGACGCGATGGCGTCGATTCCCTCTGGATTGGATAAAAATGCTTGCTTTGAGGAGTCGCCACCTAATTATTCCAAGGTGAATTAGGGCACCTAAATGCTAACTAAAAAATGCAAAATAACTCCAATTTTGTGATCTGCGAAACTAATGAGATTCTAGGTAAGAGTTCTTTATTATCCTAAAGGGAAGGAATTAGGCATCCTTTAAGATCCGCTAACTTGCGGTTATCCGATCAAACTCAGGTTAATTACTATGCTAAAAATGCATGTTTTGTTACAAGTGTAAAAATAACGTTGCAAGTAGTTAATAAAATGATACATTTTGTACAAGTATGCATTTGTATGGAATTGATAAAAATATATGCAAGATGATTTTTATGGGCGACGGGCCTAAAAATAGGTAAACTAGCGATTTTCGATTTTAAAACTAACTGAGCCTAAAATAAATAAACTAGCGATGAGTTTCAAGTTTTTGACTACCCTATTAATTAATCTAAGTCTACCTATTCTAAATATTCCAATAATTTCAGGAGTACAATAATATTACAATACATAATGAAATAAAGCAGAATTAAAGAAAGTAAAATAATAATAATAATAAAATAAATAATCTCCGAGGGGTATTTGCTTTCTTTGACTTTATCCCTTGCAAGCTGTCAAGAACAAACGGTTAGAAACAAATGAATATAAATAACTTCGGATCCGTATCCAAAACAATAAATATTTTGATTACGGAGGGCTCAGACTTAAATTTTGAAAAGATCATTCCAATCACGTCGTGGCTGCAAACATATGACTCGTTGGTCATTTTAGTTGCCTTGCCTACCGAATGCGTTGGTCTCTCGGGTGGAAAAGATTTAAGTTTCATCCTTGCCCAGAAGTTTTATTTTTCGTCTTTACAACTGTGGAGGCCTCAAAAATCGACGGATATTTTTTCATCGTCCAGTGTAGTATCGTGTTCAAATCAGCAAAATTAAATCAAAGCAGTAAGCAGCAAGCAGTAAGTAGTAAGCAGAAAAACAGAGAGGCAAATTCCGAAAAGACGCGGTGTTTAGTTTAAAACAGTAAAACAGTAATCTGAAATCGAGCAGCAAACTGAAACAGAAAAACAGTGCCCGAACAGACGCGGTATTTGTTCAAAACAGTAAAAACAGTAAAACAGTAAGATATCCGTTGCACGGATGTTTAAATGCCAAAACAGTAAACTGAAACAGAAAAGCAATGCCCGAAGGGCGCGGCCTCGAATTCAACTTCATCGGCCTAAATGAAGTATTTAGTTTGAAAACAGTAAAACAATACTGAGACAGAAATCAGTAAATTATCAAAACAATAAAACTGAAACAGGGCAAACTGAAACAGAGAATCAGTGCTGAAACAGAGAAACGAAAAAAGACTCGGCCTCGAATTCAATTTTCATCGGCCTAAATGCAATTTCATTCAAATAGTAAATCAGTATGACAATCCGTGCACATATGTTAAATGCCAAAATCAGCAACAGTTCGCAAAAATGCCCGACCCGAATTCTGAAATTTTACCCGACCCGAATCCTGAACACAGACCCGAAACAGGATTCGGAATCCAATTTTCTTAATTTTCAGATAGCCAACAACATAATATTAAACACAAAAATCTAAAAATTTACTCAAACCGGATCGACCCAAATCGGTGACCCGACCCGAATCGGATGTTTCAACCTGAATCGATTTCTTTCCAGATTTTCATATTGCCAACAACAGAATATTAAACACAAAAATCTAGAAATTTACCCGACCCGACCCGAATTAGTGACCCGCCTCGAATCAGAGGTTTCAACCTGAATCGATTTCGTTTTCCAATTATCAGATAACCAACAACAAATTATCAAAAATACAAAAAATCTGGAAATTTATCCAAATCGGGTCGACCCGGCCCGAATCGATGACCCGACCCGGAACAGTGACCCGACCCGAATCGATGAAGAACAACACAAAAAAAAACAAATTTTCAAATTGGGGTTTATGAAGCAAATAGAAGTATTTAACCCCAAAATTTAAGAACAAAAACTCACCCCTTTCTTTCGGATTTTGAACTCGTTTTTCGATCTCATTTTGATTTCTTTTGATTTCTTTTGAAGTGACTTTGACTTCGAAAACCGACACCATAATAGGCCTGAAAACCCCTTCGAATCGGACTATTTTTGGTCCCCAAAAAATCCCGTCTTTTTCGATTTGGACTCCACAAAAACTAGACTCGAACCGCCTCCCAAAATGAAGAACAAGGGGGTGTTTTTATAGATGAAAAAATGGGTTTGAATTTCAAAATAAAGGCCAAAAGTGAGGATTTTTGGAGTGGATTTTAGGGGGGTTAGGTCGCAGATTTTAGGGGGTAAGGGTATGGGGAAATGACGGGTGATGGGTGTGGTGGAAGGTGAGGCAGAGGGGGATTGGTGTTGGCAGGGTGTGGGGCGACGGATTGGTGGTCGAGGTGATGGGGTGTGTGGCTGATTTCGATTTTTGAGAGAATGAAGAGTTTTTGTTGTGTTGTCTTTTTTTTTATCCCTAGGTTTAGGGTTAGTTTGGTTTAGAAGGGGGGAAAATAAATAAGGGATTGGGCTTGGAGGCTTTTGGGCTGGTCGGTTGGGCTTGGCCGAAAATGGGGGTGGCCAAATGGGCTGCCCCTTTTAAAATGGGTGTTTGTTTTGGGTTGGAAATAAATGGATTATGTGTTTAAAATATAAAAAGGGATTTTATTATATAAAAAGGAATTGCAAAATTTATAAATTGTAAAGATGACAATATGATAAAAATATAATATTTGCGAAATGTTTGATGCATAAATAAAAAATAAAATGTGATGCCATTTTGTGAAAATAAATATCATATAATATTAGGATGAAAGTATGATTATGATATATAAAAATGCAAATGACAAATAAAAAATACAAATAATAATAATGATGATGATATATATACATATATATGCATATATTTTAAAATTGTCTTAAGGTGTCAAAAATATTTAAAATTACAAATAAAATCAGAAAAGATAGGACAAAATTGGGTGTCAACAAAGAGTACTTCCACTTCAGTTGATACTAAACTCAAGTTGGGTGTTGCGGCTGGCTCACCTTACGAGAATCCGACCCGCTATCGTAGCCTTGTAGGGGCTCTTCAGTATTTTACTTTCACGAGACTCGATATTATGTATGTCGTACATCAGGTGTGCTTGTTTATGCATGATCCCAGGGTTGAACACATGAATGCACTCAAACGCATTACGCATTATTCGATACATCCAGAAACACTTGACTATGGCTTACATTTATATCCGTCTTTGACATCTAGACTTGTCTCGTATACAGATGCTGATGGGGTGGTTGTCTGGATACCAGACGTTCCACGTCTATTGTATGTTTCTTGATAACAACTTGGTCTCATGGTCTGCGAAGTGTCAGTATACATTGTCATGCTCTAGTGCAAAGGTCGAGTATCGAGGGGTGGCCAATGTGGTCTCTGAATCATGTTGGTTACGTAATCTTCTTTTATAGCTTCATTGTCATATTTAGAAAGCTACCTTAGTTTATTGTGATAATGTTAGTGTAATCTACTTTTCTGGTAATCCTGTTCAATACCAGCGAACTAAACACATCGAGATGGACATTCACTTTGTTCGCGAAAAGGTAGCTCGTGGACAAGTACGCGTCTGCCATGTCCCTTCCAGGTATTAAATTGCAGACATCTTTACAAAGAGTCTTCCCTTGATCCTTTTTGAAGATTTTAGGGACAGTCTCAGCGTACGAAGACTGTCAGCTATTACTGCGGGTGTGTGTTAAATATACACGGTATACACGTGTATATCTTATGTATATTGTCTCGGTTTTGTAGATGTTCGGCCCGTGATATACACACCGTGTATATCACAGTTTAGGGCAGATTTTAGGTAATGTTTGTTGTAATATTTTAGTATAAATATTGCATTAATTAATATTGTACACTTACCATAATTATATGATTCTTGTACTACTAGAATAAAATTTTGGAATTAGAATAGAAATATGATTTCTATTATGGAAAATTGTATTTATTGAATTTTGGAAACCCTCCCCGATTTCTTCTCATAATGGTATTCGCTTTTATGTCATATTTGTTAAATATTTTACAAAGTACATATGGTCTTTTTCCACTTAAGCACAAATATGATATTACTCACGTATTTCTTAGTTTCAAACTTTTGGTCAAAAAGTTTTTTAACACCATAACTCTCATTGTATAGTTAGATGGTGGTACTGAGGTACGAAGGGTTAACCAAGACATTTGCTAATATTGACATTCAACATTGATTTTCACTCATGTATACACCCCAATGAGTTAGTACTATTGAACGTCCTCATCGACATATAATGTAGACCACTTTAACTCTATTACGTACATATAGTCTCCGTGTCTCTTAAATACTGATCTTATGCTTGTCCAAACACCATTTACCTATTCTTCAAGGTAAGTTTACATTCAAAACCCTTTTTCATGTTAACCACAATTATTTCTCTCTTCGCACTTTTGATTGCTTATGTCATCCGTGATTAAAACTCAATAATGATCACAATTGAAGTCTAAGTCTCGTCGTTTTGTCTTTCTTGTTACTCTGCCACCAGATTTTACCTATCCAATAGTGAAATCCTGCAAATAAAGCAAAAACGGCTCCTATAGAAAGTACATAATAGAAGGTAGACGAGAAGATAGTGGGCGAAGGATCTTGAAAATTTATTTGGTCAGTTTCAAAAGAAATAAAGAAAGGAGTCGACGCATTATTTAGCGATTGTTTGCTTCCAATTTTCCATCACTGTTATCAATAAATTGATCCATCTACTTTCAAAATATTTCTCTCTCGTCATATTATATTCCCGTAAGACAATTTTCTTTTGCTTCTATTTCTCACAGGCTACCTCAATGTTACACCACAAGAAATACACAATTGGCTTAATAATTTAATTAACCATCAATAAACCATGTCACCTGAACTCATTTTGTACGTATATCTTTCCATGCCTCTAACAAATGTTCATCGGTGCCCATATCAGCTTGTGTTTTACTAATAAAAAACACGTTGTCATCATACCCTTTATACGCATTGCAACTAATTTCTTATTCCACATTTTTTTATAACCATAATGAAAAGCAGTGGCGGAACTTGTCCAAAATATTAAAGGGAACGGTAACTACTAACTAAAATATTATAATTGAAATTTATAAAACAAAATATAATTTTATCAAAGATTCAAAATAACATAACACAATAAAAATATAATATATAAAAGGAAAGACGTACCTAGAATTAAAGTGCTGCCCTTTGTTCTTTTAAAGACTTGAAATCATTAATAATTAAATCAGAGCTAAAGCTTTCACAATGTAAAGAATGGATCTTAAAACTAGCTTATAGGATGAAGATTGTCCAAATCAATATAAGGAATTCATGTGTGGGACTCTTAACACTCCCCGCACGTCCATACCTTGTTAACTGAAGCGTGTATAATATAATTTGGGGACCACATCGGTAGACAACGAATTGAAATGACTATATAATTTGGGGCCACATCGGTAGACAATGAATTGGAATGACCCGACTCTGATATCATGTAAAAAAATGGATATTGAGCCTAACTAAACACAGAGCTTTTAGGATGAGGATTGTCCAAGTCCAGAGTCATGTTTACATTACATTTCCGTGGGACTCTTAACAAAAATAAGACTCAAACTAAGTTGAACCATAGATTTAGGATAGCATCTAGCTGAGTTTCATACTCATAAATTAAAAGTTGGAAGTCAAGCAATCAGAATCTCAGAATAAAAAAGAAGTAAACCAAAACACATGATCTAATAGCCTAGAACTAAGCTACTTATATCAAATACACTTTGAAAAGAACTGGAAAGGCCATAAACCACTAATATTTCAGCCAAACACTTCAAAAAAAGAAGATGGCCTCAATAAAGATGCATTGAACTAATCATGTGTATTCATACACAGAACCCATACAAGTGGAAAAAAAACAAAATGCACAGCAACGATACAATGTAAACATAAGAGGGAGACTTGGGAATTTTAGACTTTTCCTACAAATAAAAAATAAACTCTTCAAGAGAATTTTTCTTGAATTTTGAGTCGAAATTTGAAGAAGTCAAAGTTTAGGGTGTAAAAATCGTGGTTGTGAAGATGGGAGTGGGGTTCTTTATATAGAACCCCAAATGTCCAGATTTTAGTCAAAAAATCGATGTGGGACAAATATCAAATCTTTGTGTAAAGAAAAGAAGAAATCGAATTAACAGGTAAGCAAAGAGTTACAGTTTGTTTTTGTGGAGAAGAGACGAGGATCAATAAATGCATATCCATTTTCGACCGTGCAAGGCTTGAGATGGCAGAAAGAGGAACGAATCTTTACCAAAAATGGCTCCTTATAATTAGGGATGGCAATGGATACCGAACCCGGTCCGGATCCGTTTTATAGGATATGGATCTTCAAAATTTGGACCCAACGGATTCGGATCGGACCCGGATCCGTTTCTGACGGATCGGATCTGGATCTGAATCTTGTATTTGAGATCCGTATCCGGTCCAGATCCGACCCGTGGATCCGTTTTTTATTAAATATATCCATAACCTATAATGTAATTTTATAAATATTTTTTTAAAAAAATTCATAATTTCTATATTTTACATTCGGATTTGAACTTTATTTTTTAAATGGTCCATACGTTTAAGCCCATAATTCTCAAAATACTCAATAAAAAGCTAAGCGGAAAACAAATGATGGTACAATAATTTCATGTAAAAGGAGCTGATTATTTGATCTCATTCTGTTGAAATATACATATCTCATGTCATGCTTTAGCAGATGAAAGAGTGGATTCGTTGCAAAATATTCCTCATAAAAGTTACAGTCACGAATGATGATTAATTGTGGTCGAATACAACATCTAATATAAGATCAAGATTAAAACGTTATGGCTTTCACCTTTAATTCTTTTTACACTAATGAAAGTGCATATTAAACAAAGAAAAATGGATGAATTGACACCCAATGTAGCTTAATGTTGTTGTAGCACTCAATTTTCATTTGACAGACATGCCTAGGATTGAAATCTGAAACATGAAAAAATATACAACTCTGAGAACCACTTGACTCCTATGAAGATCTGAAACATGAAAAAAATATACAACTCTAAAATAAAAAAATTTAGATGTAGATCCAGATCCGATCCGTGGACCCGGTGGATCCGATGGATCTGAATTTGGATCTGATTTATATGGACCCGGTGGATCTGGATTCAGGTATGAAAAATGAATTTGGATCCGAATCTAGTAGGATCCGGTTCAGATCCGATCTGTTGTCATCCCTACTTATAATCATATAATGTAACACTTAATACCATACGTATACTGTACCAAATATGGTTTTTTGCCACATAAAAATGAAAAAATGACACCAAAACAAATTTAAAAGTATTTTTTTTATTTTTTGGATAAATATTTCACTCTGTTTGTGACTCAAAAAGCTTGATTAGTTAATTTGAAGGGTAAATATCGGGTGTCAACGGGTTCAAAGTTCTGAGTTTTATATATATATTCCCTCAGTTTCATTATTTATTATTTCTCAAAAAAGGCAAAATCCATTGTCACACTAAAAGTGAACAAATGGAGTATATGATTTTTCCCTATGTAAATTAGGGTGGCGATAAATTTCAATTTTATTTTTAAAACAAATGCATAAACTTTTTACTTTGGAGAATGTAGTCATGTACTAATAAAAAAGGAACAGAAACAAATTTATTATGGGCAATAACTATTTACGTACAAATTAAAAAAACTTTGGCAAATGTAAACGTGTAAATATAGGAAACAATATATTCCCTACCCATAATTAGAATATTTCCATATATTGTTTAAATATAATTATGGTAAGACTAGGATTCCTCTTTTGTATAGGCTTAGGATTCTTATTGTATAAGGGATGAATATTGTACTCTATATATACCTTGATATTAATGAAAGACTCCCCAAGGGAGATTAATATCATCTAACATGGTATCAAGAGCCAAATAAACAAAACCCTAAAAACCTTTCTCTTCCATAGCCAGTACTTGCCCTCTCTACCTTGTGACCCTCCCGGTTTTTCTTCTTGTTTTTCGGGTTTTGTTCTTCCTTTCTTCTCTTCTCTAAATGACCATCCCTGATTCTTCCACACTTTCTGACGCCTCTACCTCCACAAATCCCACCACAAAGTCATCACCCCCGTTTCATCCCGCCTTCATCAAGTTTCCAACATCAAGAACCATATTCCCATTATTCTTGATCAAGAAAACAACCAGTATTCTCCCTGGGTTGAACTTTTTCGCAATCATGCATGTCTCTATAACGTGCTTGATCATATTAATGACATTATTCCGCGCCCTACGGAGGTTGATGATTCTATCTGCCATCGTCTCGACGCCGGCGTCAAACAATGGATATATGGTAGTATCTCTCAGGATTTGCTCCTTACTATCATGAAATCTGACTCCACAGCCCTTGACTTGTGGAATCGTTTGGAGGAAATTTTTCAGGACAACAAGCACACTCGTGCCGTGTATTTGGAAGAACAGTTCAACAAAACACGTCTTAAAAACTTCTCCAATGTCTCTGAGTACTGCAAGCAGCTTAAACTTCTAGTTGATCAACTCTCCAACATCGGCACGCCTGTCACTGACGATAAAATGGTGCTACAAATGATTTCTGGCATTACTAAGGGCGAATATGATACTTTGGCCACCATTATTCAACAGGCAGATCCACTACCGAGTTTTAACAAAGCTCGCTCACAATTGTTGCTCGAAGAAACCCGTCGTGCTAAGCAGGATGAGCACGCCCAACAGGTGTTAACTGTCGACACGCAACCCCAAGATCAGACGCCACCAGACAACTCCCAACAACGGCAGGGCCGCGGCGGCAAGGGTGGAAAAGGCCGCGGCGGTAGAGGAGGCCGTGGTCGTGGCAAGGGTCGCGGTCAACAAAACCAACAACAAGAATAAAGAACAGAGATCCACAGAACAAGCTGGGCGGGCTCCTCGATGGATTCGTCTCTGACGTCATGGCGCCCGATCTGAGCCGCGGCGCCAAGTCCATTCCAAGACAAAGAACCATACACCAGATTTACTCCCGGTTTGTTAGGCCCCCGCCCCACAAAGAGCCCACTTCATGCAAGGTCAGTCCCGCAGCCTCCTCCCATGACACCCATCGAAGTTGGGTCGGCGTTGAAGACTCTCTATGCAACAGCCTGACAATACTTGGTACATGGACTCAGGCGCCATATCTCACATCACCCAGTCTGCATGTACTATTCCTAAACTGTTTCGGTTAAAGCATCCTCAATATGTTACAGTTGGTAGTGGACAACGCATTCCAGTTAAGGGTTATGGTACCTCATAGACACAACCTCCTCATCCACCCTTCTCCCTCAAAAACACCCTATATGCCCCACACATGATTAAGAACCTCATATCTATCCGTCAATTTACTCGTAATAATTCTATCTCCGTGGATTTTGACCCTTTTGGTTTTACTGTGAAGGATCTTCATACGGGGACACCTCTTACGAGATGCAATAGCACGGGGGATCTCTATCCATTCACTTCCACCTCCGCTGCCAGATCTTGCTCTCCCGTCACTCTAGCGGTTGTTTCTTCTTCAACTTGGCATAATAGGATTGGTCATCCAGGAGCCCCAGTTTTTAATTTTCTTAGAGGCAACAATTTCATTGCTTGTAACGGGAAACTTGCCCAAAATTGTGTTTCTTGCTCTTTAGGCAAACATATTCATCTTCCATTTAAATCATCTACTAGTGTTACATTTGCTCCTTTTGATATCATACATGCCGATTTATGGACATCTCTTATCTCTAGTTCTCTCGGTCATAAATACTATCTTGTGTTGCTTGATGATTTTTCACACTACGTTTGGTTATACCCTCTTAAATTTAAATCGGAAGTGTTTGTCAAATTTCTTGAGTTTCGCAAGTTCATTCAAACACAATTTGGAAAAGGCATAAAATCATTTCAGTGCGATAATGGTCGTGAATTCAATAACTCTATGTTTCACCGCTTTTGTACCAATAATGGCATGGTCTTTCGCTTCTCCTGCCCTCACACCTCACTACAAAACGGTAAAGCTGAAAGAATCATCCGCACCATTAACAATATGATTCGCACCCTATTGATTCATGCCTCCCTCCCTCCACCCTTCTGGGTCTATGCTGCTAAAATGTCATAATACACTTTAAATATTCTCCCTACTAGCACTCTTCACAATATGACCCCTACCGAAATTATCTACCATAGAATCCCCTCTTATGATCATCTACGAATTTTTGGTTGTCTGTGTTATCCCAACCTTAGCTCCACCGCCCCTCACAAGCTCGCTCCTAGGTCCACTCCATATGTCTTTCTAGGATACCCGCCGAACCATAGGGGCTATCTATGCTATGACTTGTCGACTCATCGGATCCACATATCTCGTCACGTCACATTCGACGAGACCACATTCCCATTTTCGAATCTTCCAAAATTCCAAAAACAGGACTACTCATTTTTTGACGAGTCTGTCATCTCTCCCCTCATAATCGAACAACTCACATCCTCTGTTCCGTCGTCAGAGCGCGGCCTTTGGGGAGGCACCGCGGCGCCTGATTTCCAGAGAGCAATCTTTTGAAACACCATCGACAGCGCCGCGACCCTGTGCTGAGGCGCCGCGGCGCCCAAACTTCAGAGAGGCCTGTCAATCTTCTAGCGCCGCGACTCTCGATCCAGGAGCCGCGGAGCCTCCGACGGCTTCGCCCCCACCTTCTCCTTATCCGACTTTACCCCCCCCCCCCCCCCCGTCTCAGACACCACTTCGTCACTCACTGTCCCTTCCCATCCAATGGAAACTCGTTCAAAGCATGGAATCTTCAAACCCAAAGTGCATTTCAACTTGTCTGCCCAAACCATCTCTCCACTTCTAAAGAACCCAAAATTGGCCAAACAAGACCCTAATTGGAATGCGGCTATGTATGAGGAATTCAATGCTTTAACTAAACAGCACACGTGTGATCTAGTACCTAGACCTGAGGGGGTAAATGTCATTCGTTGTATGTGGCTATTTCATCACAAGTTCAGAGACAATGGGGATCTTGAGAGGTATAAGGCCCGTCTTGTGTCTAATGTCACAAATCAGCAGGAGGGCATTGATTGTGGTGAGACCTTCAGCCCGGTTGTCAAACCGGTTACCATCCGCACAGTTTTGAGCATAGCTATGGGCAAACACTAGTCGATCCATCAGCTTGACGTGAAGAATGCATTCTTACATGGGGATCTGCGAGAGACAGTCTATATGCATCAGCCACCAGGGTTCACCCATCCAGCAGTTCCTCACTATGTGTGCCGTCTCCGTAAGTCACTATATGGCCTGAAGCAGGCCCCCCGTGCGTGGTATGATAGCTTTGCCAAGTATATCTTGCAGATTGAGTTTGTATGCAGCAAGAGTGATACATCACTTTTCATTTTTCATCGCGGTAGTAGCACTGCTTACTTATTACTTTACGTGGATGATATTGTTCTTATTGCCTCCTCCGACGGATTGAAAAATGAGATTATTATCTTGCTCAAGTCCGAATTTGCAAGGACTGATTTGGGGAAGCTGAGTTACTTTTTGGGGATATCAGTGACTAGGTCTGCCAATCATATATTCTTATGTCAGCGTAAGTATGCAGAAGAGATTGTGTACAGGGCTAAGATGGAGAACTGCAAAGAGGTGCCTACTCCAGTTGATTCCAAATCTAAGCTCAGTGCTATGGATGGTGCTCCAGTCTCTGATCCTACTCTGTATAGGAGCCTTGCAGGTGCATTTCAGTATCTCACATTCACCAGGCCAGACATAGCTTATGTTGTTCAGCAGGTATGCTTATTCATGCATGCCCCCAGGGAGTCTCATTTCACTGCTCTTAAGCGTATCATTCGATACATTAAGGGCACTCTTGATTATGCTTTGCACCTATACCCCTCTGCACCAGACAGATTGCTTTCATATACGGATGCAGATTGGGCAGGGTGTCCGGACACGCGACGCTCCACCTCCGGCTTTTGTGTTTTCTTAGGGAATAATCTGATTTCTTGGTCTGCCAAGCGACAGGCTACCCTATCTCGCCCAAAGGTTTAGGCTGAGTACAGAGGCGTTGCAAATGTAGTAGCTGAGAATTGTTGGCTCAGAAATTTACTGTTAGAACTTCAGTGTCCTTTGCGTCAGGCATCTATTGTGTATTGTGATAACATCTCTGCCATCTATTTTTCTCATAATCCGGTTTAACATCAGCGAACCAAGCATATTGAGATAGACCTACACTTCGTTCGTGAGAAAGTTGCGTTAGGCCATGTCAGAGTGTTACATGTTCCATCATCTTATCAGTATCCAGACATATTTACCAAAGGACTTTCCAGACAGTTATTTCTTGACTTCAGATCCAGTCTCAGCGTCCGGCCTCCTCCCGCTCCTACTGAGGGGGTGTGTAAACGTGTAAATATAGGAAACAATATATTTCCTTCCCATAGTTAGAATATTTTTATATATTGTGTAAATATAATTATGGTAAGACTAAGATTCCTCTTTTGTATATGCTTAGGATTCATATTGTATAAGGGATGAATATTGTACTCTATATATACCTTGATATTAATGAAAGACTCCCCAAGGGAGATTAATATCATCTAACAACAAATACTCTAAATAAAAAAAATAAAAAAAAGTTGGCGTTGGACAGTTATTGAAGAAACGATCGAACACAATCAGTCCAAGAAGCTAGACAAACTCTGATAAGACGGACCCCACCAAAAGGTAGTACAAAGTACAAACATATAACTTGCATACATCTTTCTTTTTTCTTTTTTGATATCGAGCTTCTCGGCGTCTGAATGACCGATGTTTGATAATAGAGCAACTGATATCACCTACAATGTCCTATCCCAGAAGAGAGCAAATTTAAGTTCCACTCATTTGTCATCCAGCTATGTCCCGGGAGACTTGCATACATCTTTTTATTGTATGGTATAGAATTCAATCAACTTACATACAGTTTACATATATTTTTTATATAATTTTTTGTTGTATACAAATCCCGTCAAAACATACAATTTATATACAACTTGCATACAATTATGTTGTTGTATGCATTTTGTATGCCATTTTTTTTTATGTATTTTGTGTGTCGTGTGTATGTCATTGTATACAACTTATTAATGTCTTTCTCTTCGAATTTCAATATGAAATTTCAATCAAAACCAACTCTAATTTTCACCAAATTCCCTCAAAATTGAGACACCCTCCCAATCGTTTGCAACAACATCAAATCCAAAAAATTAAAGAATTTGCTAACACCACTTTGAAACTTTTTAATAGTTGTCAATGGAGCTTTTTAATAAATTTTAAGAATTCCAAATTCAGAAAATAAAAAAATAGATCCATTTTTTGAGTTTGAGTTTGAGTTCCTTATTTCGATTGATTTAACTTGCATTCGAGATTTTGTTTGGTGTTTGGAGTAGAAATTAAATGATTTTGATAGTGTAGTTTAATATTGATATGTGTTTGGATTTGTTGGAGACCTAGCTATCGGGTCTTTGATGATTAAAGTTGACACTTTAGAGGTCAAGTTACTGGAGCCTGAAGTGGGAAGATTGAAGTATAATCTCTTACTTTGTGTACAATTGGTATATTTCAAACAATTCAACACTTAAACACTTTTGTGGCTTAAAAGTTGTTACTACAATCTGAACCAACAAAGCAAAACAAACTACACAAGGATCCTCAATACTTGTAAACAAGACACTGAAAACCTACAAGATTTACAATTCCTAAACATACTTTTAATAGCTACAGTATGCATCTTATTAATTTCTTTTTTTCTATTGGATTTAGGCTACACTACATTTCTCTCACATGTTGACTTAAGTAAAAACAGAAGACAATTTGCTTACACTTACATGACTAATCATCAACAAAAGCATGAATAAGCCCAGTGTGATTTCTTGGAGATGTATGGAGAGACATAGTCCACAACAGCAAATGAAGAAGAAGCCTTTTGTGTTGGATCAAGTACCTCTGTCTTCCCAGAAGCAATTCTCTTTGCCACAACATTAGTGTAGAACAAATTGGAGATTGTTGGTACAAAAACATCAGCTTGTGTACATATTTGGAAGTCAATAACTTTCTCAAACTCAGAATCTTTTGTAATTTGGTATTTTGCCTTCTCATATGCAGGGATTATAGCATCCTGTTGCAAGTGCATAGTATAAAGAGAGTTGTTCAATAATCAAGAAATAAAAAGAATTGTTTGGTTTTGGATTATTGAACTAATGTCCACTTAGAAACAAGATAATCAACATATCTAAAAATTAAAAATTCTTCACCTCTCAGGTTTATTAGTTACTCCATCTATTCCTTATATAACACTTTGAGTCGGATGAAAAAAGAACATAATAGTTCTATATCTAGGAACTCTTTAACTTTAGATTTTCCGGATTACCCTTAATGACATGCTCTTATAACCATAGCAATATTTTGAAATGTTTAAGATTTAGACCATAAGTTAACAAGATACTTTTGATATATGCCAAAAGATAGTCTTTCTTGTACTCCGTTTTCAATCAAAAGTTGTCATATAAAATAAAAGTAAGAAAGGAATAAGGATTGTTTGGTTTGGATTATTAAACTAATGTCCACTTAGAAACAAGACAATCAACATTTCTAAAAGTTGATAATTCCTTAACCTCTCAAGTTTATCTCGATGTTCCATTTTATATGATACTCTTAGTCTGTTTCAAAAAGAATAACACATTTATGTATTTGAGAACTCTATAACTTTAAACTTTTCGTCTTACCCTTAATGACATGCTCCTATAGCCATAAAAATGTCATAGCATATTTAAGATTTAGACCACAAGTTCTCAAAGTACTTTTGGTATGCCTTTTCTTTTTAAACTCTATTATTAGTTAAACATCACCATATAAAATAAAACTAAGTACCAAGTATATAGCCAATGTACATAGACAGAGATGTTACCTTGGTGAAAGTGTTGGGAAAGATCTTCCTGAAATCATCAAGGCTGCTATGCCATCCACTTTGAGTCAAGTAAATAGTAGCATGCCTTTGAAAACCAATCTTCTTCAAGAACTCAGCAATCTCTTTGGCATTAAAACAATGCTTACTTTTCATCACATTCCCTTTGCACATGCTTGCCAAAGATTCAACCTTCATGTCCACAGCAACAAATTGTCCATTTGTTTTATAGCTCAAACTTCTTAGTGTCCCAACCATTGTGCTAACCAATTGATTCAACTCTTGTTGCAATTCAAGTGCCCCAAATATTGCTAAGCATGCATAAGGGTCCATCTTTACATTTTGATCTATCTTTACATTGTCTTTTTTTATGATCTCTTTGGCTTTTGCCAAAGTTGAAAATGACAAGTCTGTTGAAAGCATTAAACTCCCTTTGGATTTGAATATTGGCTGAATTTTGGATGCAATGAAGTCTTTGGTCACCATTAAAGGCACCTTTATATTAGTGATGTTTACATTTGATGCTTCCATTGGTGGATCTTTAACAACTTCAATTGTGCCATCTAAACTTGTCATGAATCTCTTTGTGTCATAAATATCACCAAATTGCCTAGAAGTGTTTTTAGGTCAAATTAGTCAAATATAGACCACATATAATAGAAGAACGACATGAGCATTAAACATTTAATATAAGTTATGACTTATAAACTATGTCGCTCGGACTTCTAAAAAATATTGAGGATTCAACACATGTACTACAAACATCTTTATAGAGTCTCTGACAGATTCACTCTATTATTGCCTCCTATTCTTGAGGGAGTACAGGATCTGCTGAGCAACATAGCTTATGAGTCAAAGGAAAAAATAACAGTACTTATAATCCTTTTCAACCAAGATTAGACTTTGAGTGAGATTCCTTAAGTAAATCTTCATCAACTTGAAAGGAAATTTTCTTTCAATTCTGTATAATTTTTTCATGCATTTCTAAATCACCTATTTTTTACCAGAAAGAAATCACATATTTTATTTTATTTTTTAATATTCCTTAAGAAAACTTCAATTACAAAAATAAAGTAGTTGATTCGTAAAATCGTTCATTTACCTTATGCATAAACTTTTTATTTGTCCTTTTCTTCATTCATGTTATTGGATTGCTAATGAATAGAATAATTTTCCAAAATAAAAAAAATTAATGTAAATGACTAATTTACCTCTTGTGCCCTGTTTTGGTTCCTATTATTTCAGGAAGGACTAGAGTTGCTCCAAGGTATTTGGCCACAACCACTGCATCAGCAATCTGAGATACATAAATTGGATGTATAAATTCAGTTATGGGACTAAAACGTATTACTATTATTTATAGAAAAGGTATCATGGTTAACCAAGCAGGCCTCATTTCATATGCAAATCTACCTAAAAATTTCTCGATTTAAATATTAAATTATATTAATTTATCATAGTTAAATTATAAGTTATATATATATATATATGACTTCACGAACATAGGTGGAGCGGTGTAAAATTTTATTCGCATCTAGTGTTTATATTAACTCGATAAATATACGACACATATCTTTAAATACATTCTTATCACTAAATCGTAGTTAATTGATACACTTTTCATATTAACTTATAACTTAACTATGATAAATTAATATAATTTAATATTCAAATTGAATTTTTTAGGTAGATTTGCATATACCGGTGAGATTTGCATATATATCAAATTGAATTAGTATATATATATATATATATATATTTATATATATATATAACAACAAATATCATATCATCATGTTTTTCAAAAAATATGTATAAATAATCCTTCTTAAAATATAAAATGTATAATTTTAAAAATAAAATAAATTACATGATACGAAAAGTAAATATAATTTAATGATATAAAATTTTCTTATACCAATTATATAAATAACTTAAAATGTTTATTAATAGTATTTCGTAGGGGTGAGCGGGTCCGGGTACCCTAACATTTTTTAACTACCCGGACCCTACCCGATAAAAGATCGGTTCCTAAATTTACTACCCGGAACCTACCCGTAGCAATCATTACCCGGAACCTACCTGACCATAGGTCCGTAGGTTCCCTGCACCTCAGAAATAAAAAACACAAATTAAGCAACAATTTTTAAGCCTATGAGAATAAAAAAAAGTTCTAAAATAATTTCATCAAGTAGTTTTTTAGCCTGCAATCGGAGTTTTTAGTACCCTTATAAGAAGTTTTAGAAAACTTATTCATTGTAGAAAAGCTAATTACATTGCAAAACCTAAAATTGTAAGTCAAATTTGACACTCAATTAATTGAACGTGTTGATTTCAAAATAAATTTGAAAATATCTGAATTAAACTTATTTTCGTGTTCATAAGCTCTTCAATACAAAAGAAAAGCTTTATTATACTAGGAAATCCCTAAATTTCATCTTCACAACTACAAAATATACACAAATTTTAAAAATAGATTTACATTTCAAATAAAAAGTAATACAAATTGAAGATGAGTATCTTTGAAATAGAACAGAAGCATATGATATTAAAAAAAAATTGAAGAGTTAGATATGAACCCATATGCATTTTAGGAATGACGTGAACACAACCAAAGGAGAGAAAGAGGCAAAGGTGAAGCTTCAATGACGACAACGATGAAAGTACCTGAGAGAAAGCTTCAACAACGACGACGATGAAGCTCGGTGGTGTAGCTAAAACGTCATTGTTATTGAGAGAGTTTTGGGGTGGGGAAAATCAATGTGCAGGCGTGCAACAAATAATTTTGGAGAAAGTTAAAAGTGGTCCAAATGT
Source organism: Anisodus acutangulus (assembly GCA_029783415.1). Lineage (NCBI taxonomy): Eukaryota > Viridiplantae > Streptophyta > Magnoliopsida > Solanales > Solanaceae > Anisodus > Anisodus acutangulus. The sequence continues at coordinate 50,062,257 of CM056493.1, read as the reverse complement.
TTTAAAAAAAAAAAAATTTAATATTTTATAGGTTCCGGGTCCGGGTACCCTGTCTCTATTTGCCGGAACCGGAACCGGACCCTACATTGATCGGTTCCTAATTTTACTACCCGGACCCTACCCGTTATTATAATATATCTACCCGGAACCTACCCGTTAGTGTCGGTTCCGGTCGGGTATCTGGGTACCCTGTACCCGTGCTCACCCCTAGTATTTCTATTTCGCCTATTCAATATATATACTCCTATCACATAAAATGATAAAATGAGACAATAATGAAACCTAAGCGATTGTTCGCTTTACTCTTAGGGGAAAAAAAAGAGAAATTATGCCAGCTTGACACGTGGCTTCTCTTTGTCTTGACAAATGGCTACAACCCCCCCCCCCCCCAAATAAAAAAACAACACCCACAAAAAACATATTATTTCATTTATTTGTTGTTGTTTTGTTTTTTAGTCTTAGAGAAGCTTCTTCCTAATATTTGTGATAAAGAGTTTTTCAATTTGGTGTCTAAAAAAGACTAGAATGACACAACCTTGTAGACTAACTTTTAGGAAACAACCGAAACAAGAAAGAAGCAGCAACACGAAAGGAATTGAAAATAAATGAAACGGATTTAGCTTATATACGTTAATATATTTTCAAAAAAATATGTATAACATTAATGTATATTTAGAAACTGAGTTAGAATTTTAAATTTATGAGTTCTGAATTCTAAAATACATAATTTACTGAGTTCTTAGTAAATGATTTAAATGTATTAAATAGATTTTTAAACACAACAACGTTACGAAGCTCTAGCTCCACCCTGGTTTATTTTAACATATTATAACAAATATTTTATCTTATTTTACAAGAAATCAATTTTAATTCTATCAATCAACCCCAATTATATAATAAGTAATTTGATATGTAAAACCTTTTTTTTTTAAAAGATAATAAAAATACCTGTGTAACATGATCTTCAGGGTTGTCTGTTAGAGTAAAAAAGATGTAGCCTTTTGCCTGCTCTTCATTTGCTGGAATTAAAATAACAAGAAAAAACAAGAAGTTAAAATTGAAAGGGAACAATAATTTTAAATCACTTTTCCCCATCATTCAAACAGTGACAGATGGTTAAAATATCCAACCTCGTTTTATGGGTTTAATTCTTTCCTTTTTAATTGTTTTTCTTTTAATTTTTATTTTTTGGTGCTAGTAAACATATAATTAAGGTGAACTTACTTGATAATGGCTTCCTCCAGCATAGTTTTAGGGAAAGGTTTTCCCTCCAAATTCCTCCACTTGTACTGTCTGAGAGTTTAATAAGGCTTTGCTTTGAAACTTTTATCAAATCATATTGCACTGAAAGATTTTCCTATAACAAAATTCATTCCAATAAATTAATGAAATCATTGGAAATTAAAAGAAAACAAGAAAAAATAAAAATCAGGACCAAACACGGTTCAATTAACTCTTAAAAAAGGCAGTCTGGTGCACTAAGATCCTGTTAGGCGCGGAGTCCAGAAAAGAACTGGACCACAAGAGTTTATTATACGCAATTTTACCGTACATTTCTACAGTTCAACTAACTCTTGTCATAGTAATATTTGAATATGCTTCAAGATCAAAAGAATAAATAAATTTAAGGTTTAACTTTAATATACTGGTAGAGTAAAAAAATTACACTATCAGGTCACCATAAAGGTAAATAAGATAACTATCGATTATCAATATTAGTAATCTGAAAAATAAGACAACCTTTTATAGTAGGTTAAATTGCACCGCTTGTGTTAAAGTTCATTTGCACTATCATTGGATATAATATAATCTATAATTTAATTAGTACTAAGTAGTCTTTAATTAGATAATCAATTATGGGCAATGACTTAGAAGACAATTGATTTAATTTGTTCATATACTTTTTTTTGTGAATCCCTTCACGTACTTTTGGATCCAAAATTGCTTGAGAAATTTTGGCCTTTTAAAAGGAAAAAAGAAAGAAAAAGTTCATGAGTTAGAAAACGTACATAATAAAAGATGAGGTAAAAGAACAATGTATTTCTTTTAGAAGGATAGCGTTATATATGCTCTAAAACAAGTGTAATACGTTAAAGTAAAACTATTTTATCATATGTAGAGAACATTCATTTCATTGGACTTTTAGGTCTGCATATAATTGAATATGAAGCTAAAAAAATAGAATCTTCAATTTATAAAATCAAATTAAAAAATTAGTTCACATTTGATATTACTCAATGACGGAAGAAAAGCAAATAATATACTTACTGGTAGATTTGAGAAGACAAACTAAAGATACGTGAAAGAGCAACATGAGTAGATTCTAAAGAATATGTGCAAAGGTATGCTGTCTAAAATTAATCTATTTCTTTTTTTGTTTGCTTTGTTGTTTTTCTTATGAGAACCTCAAGCATAGTCATCTTTTATTTACCTTTTTAGACTGCAGTGCTAACATCATGAACCCTAGCTTGCCAACTAGAATTGGTGCACAATTTTAACAGTCAACTGTAAAAAGCAAAGTGTCACCTAGTCAAAAGTTCTTTCCCCCTCCCGGAGTCTCTTTACGGTTTCTATTAATCCGAATTCACGCGTCTAACGCTCATTAAAGGAGGAAACATTTCCTACTATGGTAATTTTCCTTCTCAGAATTCGAACTCAAGATATCCGTTTAGAAAAAGAGATTTTATCTATTCCAACATAACCCTCGATAGTTATAAAAAATGTTCATATAGTCTAGTTATTTGTACTTCAGTCAAGTTCTTGAAACTCATGGAAACCTCCATCATCATCTTCTTTTCCTGATTTCTGATTGTGATCATCTTCCTTTCCTGATCTCTGATTGTGATCATCTTGTTTCTCGTTTGGTATTTGGAGGTGTGAAATCATATGTTGAATAAATATTCATTTTCAAGTATTCAAGCAGAATTCACCTCCAAAAAAGTTCAAGATTGAGTATTGAAAATATGGTTTCATTCAATCATCTACCACAACATTATAGCTGGAACAACACTAGTATATATAAATGAAGAAGTTCTAAAGATCATAACTTCACCCTGAAAAAAAATTACAAAAGGGAAAAGGAGAGATTATTTAAAGTAAGGGTCCTTATTCTTACCACATAAATAGGATCAAAATGGTCTCTTTTAACCATGTTGCAAAACATTATAAGCATAGAACCTGTTAGTAAACCAGCCACCACTTGCCTTACATCCCTTGCCATTTCCTTCTCTTTAGTATGTCCTCTCTCTCTCTTTCTCTAGCAAGACATATATATATAGTCATATATATATACTCCATATGTCCCCCTTATAAGGCGCTTTTTTTCGTTTTTAGCCTTTTCTAATTAAAAAGAAAGATCATTTTGTATATTTGAAATAACTATTTAATTTTAAAATTTCCTCCTTAATGAGAGAATCTTACAATCCAAAAATATCGTGGCATATTTAGACCATGAGTTTCAATTAAAATATTTTTAGTATATAGAAAAAGTTTTTCCTTCTTTCATTCTTAAATTTTATTCAGTCAAACATTGTTATATAAAATATAATGGGGAGAATATTATACTCTCTCATTTATGTGTTAAATATCGTCTTAGCCGAACAAATCATTTCCAAAAATAGGTGTCATTTTAGAAAATAAAAAATGCAATAATAATTTATTTTTGAAAATCTACCCTTAGAAATAAAACGATCTATATAATTTTATGAGAAGTCTTTCCATGATTATTTACATTTACTAGATTAAAGAGGGGACATAATTTAGTCAAATAACTCTTATTAAAGTTTTTACGGATGTACGAAAACTTTAAACCACACTTATTTTGGAGGGTAGCAAAGATAGATGTACATTATAAGATATGGGTTCAGCCGAACCTAATGACTTTGACACAAATTCTATGTTCCCATAGATTTACTAAAGATGCATAAACATTAAATCTCAAACTCACTAACTCAAATAACTAATTGATTTAATAATATATTGAACCAATAAAGTTTAAATTTTGAATCTACCTTTGAGTCAGTATATTATGTTGTGTGTGTGAGTGTTTTGTGAGTGAAGGAAGGTGAGGATGGGGGGAAGGAAAGGACAATGGAATACCGAAAACAGTTGGATAGAGGATGTAGAGAATTAGGAAAAGGAAACACAACACACTTAAAATGAAAAGCTAAGTGACAAACAAAAGACAGCTCGCAAAATGAAATGCATGCTCTCTGTATTCCTATTAGAATCGTATCCTTTCACGTAATGAGATGAGAAGAGATCAACACAGACCGCTCTATAAAAGAGAAATTGTATGAACAACATTGACATCATCTAGTCTAGATATTGAGTAAGCTAAAGAACATTGCTTGCACACTTAATTGTTCACTCTCATTTCAATTTTCTTTTTTCTATTCTAGACTATATATTACTCGGACTTTTTAATAATATTGCATCATTCATATCGGATTCTACACTACTTTTAGAGAATCTCATACGCACCCGTATGTCGATATTCTGAGAAGTCCGAGCAACATATATTCTAGATACATAAATCTTGAGTTAAATTCTCAAGTAACTATCCAACTTGCATTTTTTTATTACAAAAGTAACTACACAAATTTTTATTACCACTTTCAAATTACTGAAGTTATGGGTGCTTTTTCAGTAATTAAATATACTCTAAAAGCACATTAAATCTAATTGTATCAACTCACGGCTTGCACAAGGAAATAATGTTCTAGTCTTACGTGGAGATCAGTCCTAAACAGCGCAGGATTGTGATGCACTCCAAAGAAAAATTCTATTTTCCCAAAAAAAAAAAACTAAATAGTAGTGTTCTCACACGATGAATAATAGGAAGTTGTAGGGTTTTGTTGGGTTTGAAACATATATGTAAGAGACAGCGGAAGTTTAAAATTTTATTTCTTACCCAACAATTTCCTTCTGGTATGGTTATATGACAATCAAACCTGTAAAGTAAACTTGAACATAACACTTACAAGTTATAAAAATCTGGAGTCTTTTACTAAAGTGTGAACACGTGATTGCCCCTTCAACTGCAAGCACCTTGCTACGGTGTATTCCTCTGTCAAGAAAGCCAGAAAATCTTGGCAGATCTTTGAGAAAATTTTATCCTAGACTCTAAGTCTAGAATCGTTTAATAGAATAATAGTATTGTAATCAATGGGGGTAGTGCTGTATATATAGTAAAATTTAGGTCAAAATCATATTAGGGTTGGGCTCTAAGCCTGGGCCAAAATTCGAGGTGCAGTGGGCCAGTCTTACTGGGCCCACTGCTGGGTCAGCGCCGCGGCGCCTTACGTCCAACAACGCTCCTCATTTTTTTGTTAATATATATATTCAGCACACTTAATTATATCCAAAATCCAATTTTGACTTAATTAAATAATTTTCATCTAATAGAAATTATTCCATTATTATCAATTTAAATATCTCGATTCCAAATCAAATATTTAATACTTTCTCAATACACCCTTAGATCGGAGAGACAATCGACATAGTGTGACCCTATATGCCTTCATATATTGACACTAATCCAATTAAGGTCCATACGAAACTCCTAGATTGCGCCGTACGATGAACTCAATATATGAAGTACGTTTACATGAATCCAGCACACATAACCTTTATGTGAGATGATAAATTCATTTCATTCGCGACACACTCGATCAATCTTAGGATTTGCCATGTGTCTATCCAAATGACTTGATCACTTTATCTCATCTATATTAGTTGACAACTAGACTATATTCTAAATATGTCTCTTGCATTGACCAATGACTTGGTCGACCTAATATCACTGAGAAGTTGAGTGCTCTCTCGAATGTCCAATCGAGGAATGAATCCTATTCTTGGCCCCAACTACCACCTTAGTTTACATCATAATGCACCCAACACAAGCTGTATCTTATCCTATAAGGAGTTTAAGCTTAGGACAGGGTCAAAGTACATTACTCTGTAAACAAGGTGTGTATTGACCTCAAGTCCGAGGATCTTTATCTCCCACACATTGATAACACTCCAGACATGTATAACAAATAGTTTATCAGCAGAGTATACCAATACTTTTCAAAAGTATACACACGTCCATCACTAGTAACCATTACTAGTAGCAAGTGAGACATACTACATTTTCCAAGAATGTGATGCAGACCATATGTCGACTTATAACATATCATAGATATCTCATTCTCGATGATCATTAGTCGAGACTATTTTGAGAGTTACCTTCTATCATTAATATCTCACTCTACTAATGACAACGTAAGCTCAAGGGATGCACATATAAGAATAATTGCAAACAATCAAATAATAATTCAATAATTGCAAATGTCATAAATATTAATCTTATTAATAATACGAATGTGTTCAAGTATATTTGTCCCTACTAATGATTGTCTCTAGGACATACATACTTTCAGAAGTTTCCCAACGTTTCAATGAAAACCTGTTTTTAACCATGCATTTTCTCAATGAGTTGATTCGGTGGGAATAGAGTGAAAAAATCATGTTTTATAGCACAAATTTTCCACTGAATGTCAATGGAAACACATTTGTTTCTAGTAGTGATGCTCTGATTCCTCTGTTGCAAATTGAAGGTGGCTCGCGCTCCTTGAGTTTGTACGGTCAATGAAGCCCAGGATTGTGATGCTCTGATTCCTCCGTTGCAAATTGAAAGGTAGTTTGCGCAACTTGAGTTTGTACAGTCAATGAGAATCTTCAAAATTATAGGTGTGTGATTGAATGTTCTGAAATAAAATGGTTGAATAAATCGACTGCCTTTTAAACTGTCAGTAAATTTTATTCAGACACTTGAATTGTGACTTGATTTAATTAAGTACTTGAACACATGATAAAGTGTACTTATTAGACATTTCCAACTCACATTTTGAAAAAGCTTTTGCGTGAGTTCACTAGCGTTCATTATATAGATAATTAATTAATCACATATAATATGTCTCATCCTTTAATTATACACATCAACATTGTTTGCTATATACATGAGGTTTACAACTTATTGAGGTTAATGATCATAATTAAATAATATGACATATTTTAAATGATTAACTTATTTATGTAATGTGCGCTTAAAAATACTTGCAAAAACTTTTTCAAAATTTTGAGTCGAAAATGTCTAATAAGACACCTTATCATATAGATGTTCAAGTGCGTAATTAAAACATGTCACATTTCGAATGTATAAATAAATTTTATTTACAAATTTAAGTGGCTATGGATGTATTCTGCTAAAAAAAATTACGAACATTGGCATCGCAATGCTTGCACATTTATTTCAATTGAGAAACTAGGTATCTAAATACTTGGTACTCGTATATAGATGTAGACTTTCCTATGCCATCTGTCGAGTTTGTTTTATTGTACGTACAAAAAGACAGACTTACTTTTGGGCTTTTCCTTCTGCCCTTTGCGTTTTAGGTAGAAATTAAAGGTCAAGCCATCATTTGTGCCAAGTTAACAGCTGTCTCTTATAAAAGGTGACATAGAAGATTCCTCATTCCTCGGCAAAATGTTTTCGCCCAGAAGGATCCAAAATCCAAAACAACGTACTCCCTTTCATTTAATTTGTGTGAATTTATTTGATCGTGTATTGATGAAAAATATGTTAGAAATTAAGACAATTTAATTGACCACAATCAAGTTGATATGTTAGAAATTAAGACTATTTAACTGAATACTAGCAAGCTAGAGAAGACCACAAGCTAAAGAAGACCACAATCAAGTTGATATGTTAGAAATTAAGACTATTTAATTGAATACTAGCAAGCTAGAGAAGTCTACAATCAAGTTCATATGTTAGAAATTCAGAATATTTAACTGAACACTAGTAAACTAGAGAAGACCACAATCAAATTGATATATTAGAAATTAAGACTATTTAACTAAACACTAGCAAGCTAGAGAAGACCCCAATCAAGTTGATATGTTAGAAATTAAGACTATTTAACTTAATACTGGCAAGCTAGAGAAGACCCCAATCAAGTTGATATGTCATAAATTAAGACTATTTAACTTAATACTGGCAAGCTAGAGAAAACCACAATCAAGTTGATATGTCAGAAATTAAGACTATTTAACTGAACACTGGCAAGCTAGAAAAGACCACAATCAAGTTGATATGTTAGATAATAAGACTATTTAACTGAACACTGGCAAGCTAGAGAAGGCCACAATCAAGTTGAAATGTTAGAAATTAAGACTATTTAACTGAACACTGACAAGCTAGAGAAGGCGACAATCAAGTTGATATGTTAGAAATTAAGACTATTTAACGGAACACTGGCAAGCTAGAGAAGGCCACAATCAAGTTGATATGTTAGAAATTAAGACTGTTTAACTGAATACTGGCAAGCTAGAGAAGACCAGAATCTAGAGAAGACCAGAATCTAGAGAAGACCACAATCAAGTTGATATGTTAGAAATTAAGACTATTTAATTGAATACTAGCAAGATAAGAAGACTACAATCAAGTTGATATGTTAGAAATTAAGAATATTTAACTGAACACTAGCAAACTAGAGAAGACCACAATCAAATTGATATATTAGAAATTAAGACTATTTAACTAAACACTAGCAAGCTAGAGAAAACCACAATCAAGTTGATATGTTAGAAATTAAGACTATTTAACTGAACACTAGCAAGCTAGAGAAAACCCCAATCAAGTTGATATGTTAGAAATTAAGACTATTTAACTTAATACTGGCAAGCTAGAGAAGACCCCAATCAAGTTGATATGTCATAAATTAAGACTATTTAACTTAATACTGGCAAGCTAGAGAAAACCACAATCAAGTTGATATGTCAGAAATTAAGACTATTTAACTGAACACTGGCAAGCTAGAAAAGACCACAATCAAGTTGATATGTTAGATAATAAGACTATTTAACTGAACACTGGCAAGCTAGAGAAGGCCACAATCAAGTTGAAATGTTAGAAATTAAGACTATTTAACTGAACACTGACAAGCTAGAGAAGGCGACAATCAAGTTGATATGTTAGATATTAAGACTATTTAACTGAACACTGGCAAGCTAGAGAAGGCCACAATCAAGTTGTTATGTTAGAAACTAAGACTATTTAACTGAACACTAGCAAGCTAGAGTAAACCACAATCAAGTTGATATGTTAGAAATTAAGACTATTTAACTGAACACTAGCAAGCTAGAGAAGACACCAATCAAGTTGATATGTTAGAAATTAAGACTATTGAACTAAATACTGGCAAGCTAGAGAAGACCACAATCAAGTTGATATGTTAGAAATTAAGACTATTTAATTGAATACTAGCAAGATAGAGAAGACTGCAATCAAGTTAATATGTTAGAAATTAAGACTATTTAACTGAACACTGGCAAGCTAGAGAAGGCCACAATCAAGTTGATATGTTAGAAATTAAGACTATTTAACTGAATACTAGCAAGCTAGAGAAGACCACAATCAAGTTTATATATTAGAAATTAAGACTATTTAATTGAATACTAGCAAGCTAGAGAAGACTACAATCAAGTTGTTATGTTACAAATTAAGAATATTTAACTGAACACTAGCAAACTAGAGAAGACCACAATCAAATTGATATATTAGAAATTAAGACTATTTAACTAAACACTAGCAAGCTAGAGAAAACCACAATCAAGTTGATATGATAGAAATTAAGACTATTTAAATGAATACTGGCAAGCTAGAGAAGGCCACAATCAAGTTGATATGTTAGAAATTAAGACTATTTAACTGAACACTGGCAAACTAGAGAAGGCCACAATCAAGTTGATATGTTAGATATTAAGACTATTTAACTGAACACTGGCAAGCTAAAGAAGGCCAGAATCAAGTTGATATGTTAGAAATTAAGACTATTTAACGGAACACTGGCAAGCTAGAGAAGGCCACAATCAAGTTGATATGTTAGTAATTAAGACTATTTAACTGAACACTGGCAAGCTAGAGAATACCACAATCAAGTTGATATGTTAGAAATTAAGACTATTTAACTTAATACTGACAAGCTAGAGAAGACCACAATCAAGTTGATATGTTAGAAATTAAGACTTTTTAACTGAATACTAGCAAGCTAGAGAAAACCACAATCAAGTTGATAAGTTAGAAATTAAGACTATTTAACTGAACACTGGCAAGCTAGAGAAGACCCCAATCAAGTTGATATGTTAGAAATTAGGACTATTTAACTGAACACTGGCAAGCTAGAGAAGACCACAATCAAGTTGATATGTTAGATATTAAGACTATTTAACGGAACACTGGCAAGCTAGAGAAGGCCACAATCAAGTTGATATGTTAGAAATTAAGACTGTTTAACTGAATACTGGCAAGCTAGAGAAGACCACAATCAACTGGTCAATGATCAATCCAAAGATTAGTTAGATCATTCAAGAATCACCATTCCGACGTGCCTCGCTTACACCGAATAAAAGAAATCTGGAACGATGAAGGGTCAGAGTGCCTGGACATAGGATAACCCAGATGACAACGCTCCAAAATCCTACGAATTCCATTTAATTCCATCACCCGTTGTTGAGTTGAGCAGAATTCAAATTCTAGTGATTAACAAACATTACACAAGAATCAGTTCCTTAGCAGGTATCTTATAGGAATTGGTTATGCTGACAACTAGGTTGCAGAAATATTATGCAGACATTAAGAACTAGTTCCTTAGCAAACAACTGAAGACGAATATTCATCATCATTAGTTATGAAGCATATTTCAAGTGCAAGAAAGATTTCTTGAGGAATTGAGTTGTTGTAATAAAAGTGTGGATCAAGGAAACATGTTCTAACATAGAAAATTTGTTATGGAATAGAAGGAACGGGAGAGGAAATCGAAGAGAGAATTAACAAAAACTTAATGAATTCATTCATTACATTGCTTCTTGCATTGACAATATAAGACTACATAATTATTTATAGAGAACTAAAGGGAATAAAATAAAAAGAAATATACTATTTTCCTTATAGATACTAAATTAAAAGGAAACTAAATATTATGTAATTAATGTAGATCATAGACTTAGAAGAAACATAAATATTCTAGATTAATCCTAGACTAAAAGGAAAGTAAATATTCTACCATTAATATAAATCATAACATAGAAGGAACGTAAATTTTAACATTCCCCCTCAAACTCAAATTGGTGTATCCAAACTTGAGTTTGAACATTTGATTCTTCTTCTTCTTCAACGCCTTGTAAAATTATTTTCTAACTTCATCTTCACCGACCGGTTTTGATGATTTTCATCAATAAAATTTTGTGGGACATTCAAAGAGATATTGATTCTTGTCATAGTTAAAAGTAAGTATGATTGAAAATTGGAGCCCGATGCATTGAAAGTGATCACGATTTAAAAAGATAATGGAGCCTGATGCGTTGAAAGTGAGCAAAAAGCTATTGGAGCCCGATGCATTAAAAATGAGCAGGAGTTAAAAAGATATTGGAGCCATGACAGGTTAAAATAGCCTTTACGGGTTTAAAGTGGTTGGATTTTTTTCCAGGTAAAACTCACAAATTCATGAAGATCGATGAAACATCTGACCACTATTATGGAATCGAAAAAATGAGAGAGAAAATCGAAGAGAGAATGAACAAAAACTCAATGAATTCATTCATTACATTTCTTCTTGCATTGACAATAAAGGACTACATACTTATTTATAAAGAACTAAAGGAAATAAAATAAAATAAATATTATTTTCCTTATAGATACTAAATTAAAATGAAACTAAATACTATGTAATTAATGTAGATACTAAATTAAAATGAAACAAAATACTATGTAATTAATGTAGATCATAGACTTAGAAGGAAAATAATTATTCTGGATTAATCCTAGAATAACAACAACAATGTACCCAGTGTAATCCCACAAGTGGAGTGTAGGTATGGTAGAGTGTACGCAGACATTACCCCTATCTTGGGAGATAAGGAGATTGTTTTCGAAAGACCCTCGGCTCAACAGAAAACACAATAAGGATGTCAGACAAATTTGACAAAAGTAGACGAAAGTAAAGAAGTCAAGGAAAAATACTATAGATAAACATTAAGAAGAAAATTAACAGTAACTGCAACAAACTAATACTGTAATCGAGTGCAACAGAGAGCAGCTAATAAAAGAAATAAAAGGACAAAACTACAAGGGTACTACTATGCCTACTAGTATGGAAGAATACATGAGACGACGATATACTACCTATTAGCCTTCTACCCTAATCCGCGTTCGCCACAACCTCCTATCTAAGGTAATGTCCTCGGTAAGATGTAACTGCGCCATATCTTGTTTGATCACTTCTCCCAAGTACTTCTTCGGCCTACCTCTACATCTCTGAAAACTATACATAGCCAACCTCTCACACCTCCGCACTGAGGCCTCAGTGGATCTCCTCTGCACATGCCCAAACCATCTCAGTCTCGCTTCCCGTATCTTATCCTCCACGAGGTCACTCCCACCTTGTCCCAGATAACTTTATTTCTAATCCTATCTTTTCTAGTATGTCCACATATTTATCACAATATCCTCATCTCTGTCACGTTCATCTTCTGGACGTAAGATTTCTTGACTGTCCAATACTCCGCTCATACAACATAGTCGGTCTAACCATCACTCTATAAAACTTGCCTTTAAGTTTTGGTGGAACCTTCTTATCACAAAAAACTTCGGAGGTGAGCTTCTATTTTATCCACCCTGCCCCAATATGATGTGCGACATCATCGTCAATCTCCCCATTACCTTGGATAATAAACCTAAGATACTTAAAACTCCATCGCGCTTGGATGACCTATCTCATGTGCAACATCGTGGAACTTACACTCCAAGTATTTCATTTTGGTCCTGCTCAACTTGAATCTGTTAGATTCCAAGGTCTATCTCCAAACCTCCAGCTTAGCATTAACTCTGTCGTTGATCTCTTCAATCAGATTTATGACATCCGCAAATAACATGCACCATGTCACCTCACCTTGGATTTTCAGCGTCAATTCATCTATCACCAAGGAAAATAAAAATGGTCTAAGGGTTGATCCCTGATGTAACTCCATCTCAACTGGAAAGTGCTCCGAGTCTCCTCCCGCTGTCCTTACCTGGGTCTTGGATCCATCATACATATCTTTGATCGTCCTAATATACGCCACTGGTACACCTTTAGCCTCCAAGCATCTCCATAGAACCTCTCTTAAGACTTTATCATATGTCTTTTCTAAGTTGATAAACACTATGTGAAGGTCCTTCTTTCTCTCCCTATATTTCTCCACAAGCCTTCTAACAAGATGGATGGCTTCTGTAGTCGAGCATCCCAACATGAATCAGAACTGATTCTCAGAAATAGGCACACTCTTCCTCACTCACAACTCCACCACCCGCTCTCACACTTTCATAGTATGGATTAACATCGTGATACCTCTATAATTGTTGCAACTCTAAATATCACCTTTCTTCCTATACAATGAAATCATCATACTCCGCCTCCATTCTTTGGGCATTTTTGCCATCTTAAAAATGACATTGAACATTCTCGTCAGCCACTACAAACCTGCCCTACCCTCGCTCTTCCAAAAATCTATCGGAATCTCGTCTAACTCGGTTGCTCTTCCCCTATGCATCTTACTGATATCCCCTATAAATGTTTATATGCCTACAATACCCAAAATTGTGATGCCTTTCTGAGAGTTCTTGATCCCCCGATACAGTGTCTCTGTCCCTTTCTTCATTCAAGAGTTTATGAAAGTATGACTGATATCTCCGTCTAATGAGTGTCTCTTCCACCAATACTTTGTCGTGCTCATCCTTAATGCACTTCACTTGATCATGGTCACGTGTCGTCCTCTCTCACCTTGGATAGCCTGTATAACTTCTTATCACCGCCTTTGTCCTCTAATTTGTCATACAATCATTCAAACACTACCATTTTTGCTGCCGTAACCGCTAACTTTGCCTTCTTCCTCGCCGTCCTATATATTTTACAATTAATCCGATTTTCCTCTTCATACTTACTTTATACCAATTATGCATATGCCACTTTCTTTACCACCACCTTCCCTTGAATTTTACCAGTCCACTCGATGCCTATCAAAGCTGCTTTTGGAAACCCCCAACACCTCTCTATCTACTTCCCTAATGCAACTCGCAGTCTTATCCCACATACTGATTGAATCCCCACTGCTTACCCAATACCTCATCTCCACTAATTTCTCCCTTATCTATTGGGCACTGGCCAAGTTAAGCTATCCCATTTGATCCCTGGTCAATCATCAACAACCCTCTTATTTCTCCTAATCTCCAAATCCATCATCAAGAGCTTATGTCGGGTCGTAATATTCTCACTCGGAATAACCTTGCAATTCTTAAAATACCTTTATCATCCTTCCTAAGGAGCAAATAGTATATTTGGGTCCTTGCCATCGCACTACAGAAGGTTATCAAGTTCTCCTTGAAACTCGAATTAGCCACCACCAATCCAAACTCTCTCATGAAATCCAATAGTGAGACTCTTCCTTCGTTCTTGTCCCCGAAACCATAACCACTATGCACATCATCATATCCCCCTAGAATTGACCCGATGTGACCATTAAAATCTTCTTCTATGAATAGCTTCTCCGTGTGCGGTATGCCTCTCACCACCTCATTTGAATCCTCCCAAAAGCACAGCTTGTCCTCCACGCCTAAGCCCACTTGTGACGCGTAAGCACTAATAACATTCAAACTGGACCCTCCAACGACTAACTTAATCTTCATCATTCTGTCATTGACCCGTTTCAACTCTACCACTTGCTCCCTTATCTCCTCCTCTACTAAAATGCGTACTCCATTCTTACTCCTCGAGCATCCCGAGAACCATAACTTATACCCATTCATATCCCGCGTCATTGCTCCTACCCATTTAGTTTCATGTAGGAACGCTATATTAATCCTCTTCTTCTTAAGAATCTTCACTAGCTCTATAGACTCTCCCGATAAAGTTCCAGTGTTCCAAGATCCAATTCTCAACCTAGAAACCCATTTAACCTGCTTGTCACCCTCGACCCTAGCCCTCATCCCCGACCGAGGACATGACCCTAGTCTACCATCGTTCACAAGAGACAATAAGGCAAAAAGGCTAAAAAGACAAGTATTACTAAAAGAGAGAATTTAGAAGTAATAATTAATATTTCCTGAATCCAATTCTACAGCGTAAGGTAAATAGTCACTAATGCACTAGTAGTCAAGTTCCACCGCTGAAAAAAAGAAAATAAGATCGGAAAGATAGAACATGGGTGTCAGGTGCTACTGTTGGTCATTGTTGCGTCGTTGTTGCGTCATTGTTGCTCTGAGGATCTGGTCTTGATTGCTGGTTTTTGTCTACTGATGCACTAGAAATAAATTTGGTAGTACCTACAAAAGTGGAGAAAGGGAAAAGGGGAAAAGAGAAAAGAAAGGCAATGGAGAGGACCGCCGAAGGCGTGAAAGGTACCAGTATGAAAGTTATCGACGTGAGTAGTGAACGTCGTCGATGTGGTCAGTAAATAACACAGATCACTAGGGTTAATGGACTAGAGACATGATGTCACTGGAATTACTCAATCAGATAAGACGCCAGAGGACTTCGCCACTTGGAGACTCATCTCACAGCTCCGTCGAACAATACAGAAACTGGAGAAAGGAAAAGGCAAGGAAGAAAAAGAGAGAGAGTGGAGTCTCTTACTTGGTCTCCAAAGATAAGAGCTCGCCAGTGATGAGCAAGTGTCACATCAGAAGTAAGTTATCATTGTGGGGGAGAGAGAGGAGAGAATAACAAGAAAACAACAATAAAGTGAAATTCTAATCCCAGACTAAAAAGAAAGTAAATATTCTACAATTAATTTAAATCATAACATAGAAGGAACATAAATTGTAACAAACATTTCTACACTTGAATATACGGAAAGCATTTTGAAAATAAGAGAAAATGTGTGGAGGTCGAAACAAATAAGGAAACCAGTTCCAAATAGGATCTAATTCCTTAACCAAATTCCTTTGGGATTTGGAGTTAAAGCCAAGATAATATCGACCATCCATACCTCTATATAAACCACCACATTGATGATATTGCCTCTTACGCTCACAGATTTAGAGTTATTCTTGGCAATAATAGTCATTGTAAGGAGAGTTTCATGAGAGTCAATCGTCAACGAAAGAACATGTTCCAGAGAAAGCTGGTGCTTTTGTTCTTAAGTTGTTAGATTGATTCTTTTTTCCGTGAGTTATAACTTGTTTACTTTACTAAAAGTTTTGTCATAGATGTTGAGTTGTTAAAGCTTTCTAGATTAGGGAAAAGTCTTGAAAGCGGTATTTATACAATTAGGAGAATTGTAGGGGGGAAGCACTAAGGTTTAGTCCCTTTGGTTATTGGATTGTAACCTTAAACTAACTGAGTTTTAGTGATAGAAAAAATCCTATTGAGGTAGGTCGTGGTTTTTTACTACCTTGAGAAAGGAATTTTTTACGATAAAATTCTTTGTGATTTACGTTCCGTAGTTTGTTATTGTTGTAGTGTTATTATTGTAGGCCCACTTAGCCTATCTTTCTAATAGGTACAATATTACTTTATAGTTCCTTGTAATTTGATTTATGTTATTATGTGTCCTTTAATGTAGTTTGTTTAACTTATTTTTTACTGGATTTGACTACTTTTGTTATTGCTATGCTCTTGCTTATGCTATGTCTTGAGCCGAGGGTATCTCAGAAATAACCGCTCTACCTACCAAGATAGAGGTAAGGTCTGCATACACTATACCCTCTCCAGACCCCACATTGTGGAATTTCACTGGGTATGTTGTTGTTGTTGTTGTTACGTTCCGTAGTTTTACTTCTTGTTAGGTGACTGAAGAACCTAACTTCAATATGCTATGTGGTAGATAAAATAATAATTGGTATCAGAGCAATCTTTCAAGTAAGGCCAACACCTTAAAAGGATATAAGATGGTTGCATCACGTGGCGTTCAAGAAGGACAATCAACCTAAAGGCCATCACCCTTCAATGGAAAATACCATAGATGGTGGAAAGAAAGAATGATGGATTTCATAGAAGGAGAAGACTTGAAACTTTAGGATATCATCCAGGATGGTACAAAGATTCTCATGGACAGGGATGAAAAGGGAAATGAGAGTCCATAATTTTGTTACAATCAACAAATTTATTATTTCTAAGAAAATTGAACAAAGGTGTCCCAACTGGTTATGCCATAAAATAGAAGAAATAGCTGCAAAGGTTGATGGATTGGTGGCTTAGTTGTTGGTAGTGGCGGTGATGTGATACAAATCTCCAGTGCTATTATATCTCATTAGTGGCCTCCCCGTCTGAAAATCCTTCACAGGAAATCCAAATGGTAAAAAATAACATAAACATTATTGTCAGTTGTAAAACGACGTACATATATCAAGTTTTTAATCAATTTGGGTACATGTAACATCTTCTGAAATATTTGGATGAACTCCAACAGATTACTGAGTTGTTGTAACAACTAAGCTACTTGGTACAATAGATTAACAATTGTTGCAACAACACACTAATCTGTGGGATGCAGTCTCTACAACTGTTTCATTTTATTATAGTTTGGTATGCACTTTCATCACCTATTCTTTTAAATAAAATATCTTCAGGTGCCTCGAACATCATTGATGGAGGACTTAATAACAAGAGGTTGATTGCCATGGTGAATGGATCAAGAATAATAATTGATTTATTTGGCGTTGGAAGGGTGTTGCAGCATCTGTAGAGATGGTAGCGATGACTGTCCAAAGAGATGTCATGTATAATGATTTTGTGAACTAGATCATTTCTTATTGTGAATTAAATTGTGAATCGAAAGATCTTGTCATCAGTTACATGCACAACTCTTTTGAAAAGAAGAGGGTAGCTCCATTTAGGATAACCAATCAAGTTTGTTTGCATGCTTATTTGAATGATGAAGCTAGGCCCATTTTAAGGGTATATGTAGTTGGAATCCCGAGAGTGAACCACAATTTAGATTAGGACCAACAAGATATATTAAATGATGAATTAGACGGGGGTGGATATGGATATTCTAGATAATGGAAGTGGGGGTGACCAAATTCCTAGAATTGAAATTGTGAGCAATACACCGAGCACTACACAATCAACATAGTCCAACCATGTTCAAGAAGATGAAACAAATTTTTATAAAAGAATGTCATTCAAGAACAAGGATGTATTAGAAACTTCGTTGAAACTTTCTTGTGTTAAGAAGGATTTTAGACTCAAGAAGGTGATTAATTCGCGTAATGTGTATTATTTTTGATGTGTACATCCTGAGTGCGAGTGGTGGCTGAGGGCTGTGAAGCTTATAAGTTCTGACATATTATGTATCAGAACCTACGTAAAGTATCACACATGTGGTTCTAAACATATTACAAGCCATAATCCACACATCACAACGAAAGTGATCGATAAATACTTCAAAGATAGGTTTCCCAATGGTAAAGGCCCCTCTACAAAAGATGTGAGCCATTCAATGCGTATAGAATTGAGTTGTAAGATTAGTTATTGGAAAGTTTGGAAGGGCATGGAGATTGCAAAGGCTCTGACTAGGAGGACACATGATCACGAGTATGTAGTGCTTGATGCGTAGCGTTATATGCTTCGGTCCGTAAATCCAGGAAGTAAGACAACATTGAAGGTTGATAAAAATGGAAAGCTCAAGTATTTTTTTGTAGCCTATGCTGCTTGGATGCTTGGTTTTGCACAAATGAGAAAATTTATAGCTATTGATGGGACATTCTTAAGGAGTAAGTACGAAGGAGTGTTGTTGTCGAATGTGGCACATGATGTAGAGAATCATATTTTCGGTGGCATTTTGTGTAGTGGACAAGGAGTGTGATGCCTCATACAAATATTTCTTTGAACAAATGAGAAGTTATGTAGATGATACCCCTGAGTTGTGCATAATTTCTTTATAGGCATCCAAGTATCAAAAAGGCAGTTTCAATTGGCTACCCTACAACTCATTATGATTGAAATATCTGAATCACTTTTCACAGTGATAAAGTCGTATCTCATTTTTATAAAGCAGTAAAAGCGTACAAGATAGATGTGGTCAATGACCATTTCAATCAAATCAGAGATATGGTACATGGGGTTACCAAAAATCTTGAGCGTGCTGGATTTCACAGATGGAGCACGTCATTATACTTGAGAAACATGTATATTTACACCTTACTGTTGTGTTTTTTTATTTATATATTAATTAACTTTCAAATTTTTAGAATAATTGATTATTTATTTTAACAGGTATAATATTATGACGACTAACATTGTTGAGTCGGTAAATGCAATGTTTAATGTTGAAAGAGAATTTCCTATTACTGCTCTATTTGATTCCATCAACAGGGGTTTTACAGAAAAATTTCATGAGAGGCGTATAGAGTTCATCGACTCACCAACAATCTTTGTTCCTTCAATAAAAAAAAAGTATCAAATTATGTCAACCTGGGGAATAAGTTATTGGCCCATCAAATTGCCAATTATAGGTTCAGCGTCACCGGTCATGGTGAAGTTGCAACAGTGAATCTTCAAATGAGATCTTGTACTTGTAGAATTTTTTACTTGGATAAAATACCATGTCCACATGCTATGGCAGCACTCAGATTCCAGTATGATGAAGATTTTGGAAGGCGGATTTATGAGTACTCATCTCCATATTATACGGTGGAGAAATACAATTACATATTGTGAGAAAATTCATCCTGTGCCTTCTGAAGAATCTTGGGATGTTCTTTTGGAGATGTTGGAGAGAGAAATACCTCCTCCACATGTTGACGGAAGACAGATAAAGAGAAGGCGTTGAATCGGGGAATCATTTCCAACGAGGAAAAATAAATGCTCCATATGCAAAACAGTTGGGCACAAAAAGACTACATGCTCATCCCGAGTTGCTCCATAGTTGTTAATCTTGCGCTATCTTGTAATAGTAATTACTCGTAGTGGTGTTTGTGAACTTGGGTTTTAAGATATTTTAATTTTGTTCCTTCTTGTAATGGTAAACTCTGTTATTGGTGCTTGTGAAATTGATTTATAATAGATGTTGATCTTGTTTAAATCACAAATGTATGTTCTGTTGACGTTTATGTTGTTAATGAATTGCTGAATGATTTTCAACAAGTAAGGAATCTGTTGCAATAACTTTATTACTTATTGGTGTTATTCCATCAAGTGATAGGCCTTGTTGCATCAACTAGTAAGTTGTTGAACATATTAGAATAAATGGGAGTTTTTATAATGTACCAAATATGTTGCATCAACTAAGTTACTTGTTGGGGTTTATCCAACAAGTGACACGGCTTGTTACAACAACTGAGTTGGTTGTTTGTGTTTTTTCAACAAGCGGAGAGACTTGTTGCATCAACTTGGTAAGTTGTTGTATTTTATTCAACAAGTGATATGACTTGTTCAACATATAAATAACTTTTTGCACCAAATTTGTTACTTGTTGCAACAGATTCTACTTGATTTACCCATTTTTAGTGATCAACAAAGGAAATATCCCATATTTAGTGATATATATTATAAATCAACGGTATTTAGTGATAAATAATTAAAATCAATGATACTTAATCAATATGATTGTATTTTGAGTCAGGACGGATGATCAACTAAATGACTATGCACTAAAACGATTGATCATAAGAGTGATTTGATGTGAAATACTTGATTCAACCATATTTAGTTATAAATAATAGAAATTAATGGTATTTAGTGATAAATAATTAAAATCAATGATACTTAATCAATATGATGGTATTTTGAGTCAGGGCGGATGATCAACTACATGACTATGCACTAAAATGATTGATCATAAGAATAATATGATGTGAAATACTTGATTCACCCATATTTAGTGATAAACAATAGAACTCAATGGTATTTAGTGATAAACAGTTGAAATCAATGATACTTAATCAATATGATGGTATTTTGAGTCAGGACAGATAATCAACTACATGATTATGCACTAAAATGATTGATCATAAGAGTGATTTGATGTGAAATATTTATTTACCCATATTTAGTGATAAATAATAAAAATTAATGATATTTAGTGATAAACAATTGAAATCAATGATACTTAATCAATATGATGGTATTTTGAGTCAGGACGGATGATCAACTAAATGACTATGTACTAAAATGATTGATCATAAGAGTGATTTGATGTGAAATACTTGATTCACTCATATTTAGTTATAAACAATAGAAATAAATGATATTTAGTGATAAACAATTGAAATCAATTATACTTAACCAATATGATGGTATTTTTAGTCATGACGGATGATCAACTACATGACTATGCACTAAAACGAGTGATCATAAGAGTGATTTGATGTGAAATAATTGATTCACCCATATTTAGTGATAAATTATTGAAATCAATGATTAGTGACCAATAGAACGAAAATGTTACAATAACTAAGTACATTATTGCAACAACTAACTACATTATCGCAATAACTTAGTCACCTGTTGCAATAATGGAGACACTTGTTGCAATAACTACGATATCTATTGTAACAGATTTCCTACTTGTTGAAACAGGTGCAACAAATATTTGATTTATTGCAACAACTTCTATATCTATTGCAACAAAATAGTCAGTTGTTGCAACGATTTTCTAAGTTGTTACTTAATACAATATAACTGATGGGAAATCTGCTTTCACAAATTTACACATTTGTTGCAACAAGTTGCAGAGGTTGTTGCAACAAATAACGATATATTGCAACAATGTTCCTATCTGTTGCAACAAATTAGTAACTTGTTCGAAATTACTGAAAAAACAATAAAACATACTAATTCAGAGGTTGTACTAGTATTGAACACCAAACATACATTTGTAATATATAACAAAATTACATAATTCATCAACATCACATAATTCACCAATAATATAAAAAAGTAAAACCTTAAAATAAATTGTTCAACAACCAAAAAACCACAAATCTTAAATAATTTTTCAACAACTCAAATTCAAGGCTCCAATACCTTATTAACTATACTCACTGCCCATCTCCATTGCATCTTTGCCATTGCGTTATCATTCAATAGAGTCATCGACTTTGTCATACAAGTGCCGGTAAGCAACTTATCTATAAATGCAAGAGAATACGAACTACATGCCCTATTAGATACATTACAGGCGATATCCTTTTTTTTTATCAAACACCCACGATTCCTTGAGCAACTTTTCAGGCAAGTGCTTAAACAAGCCACTCTACTTCGGAAACTTGGGCCACAATTCTAACACGGGCTGCATGTGACAAAAGAAATCATCATCTGCATAACAAGGAATGTTGCAGTCATATACATTTATCAGTCCTTCCTCAATCTTGAACTCGAGAGAGACAAAATGGTTGACATTTACATTCATGACCGTTATGACCCGTTTAGTACCTACCCACGGACGGCCACCTAGGATGAGTTTATCGCCCAAACAATACTTGACTGTATCCTCATCCCACTCAAATGAAGCAAGTGTTTCTCTCAATAGCAAAACACCCGAAATTGTACTCTCCTCAGTCATCTTCCATACGTCTTTAACATATAATTGTAGAAGTTGAGGTCCAAGATTATATCCATAAAATCGTATTGCTCCGAGAAATTGATCTGTGTCTGACCTATTAAAAACATGATTTCACCTACATACTACAATATACAAATTAAAATAGTCAGTCACTAGTTACCAGAACAGATGAGTAAAAATGTAAAAAAAAAATAGTAAGCTGTTGCAACAACTTACACATTTGTTATAACAGATCAAGGATCTACTGTAATATATGTTTAAGTTGTTGCAACATCTGAAGGATTTGTTGCAGCGGATGCTTGATATGATGTAATAGATATCTAAAATATTCTTTCGAGACTTATAGTGTCCAGCCGCCACTCATCCATAATTGTCATCTTCTTGAAGTCATTGGGGCCAAATAAACACATTAAGTACTGTTGAGGCTTCTTTTTTAAATTGATTTTGGCAGTAACCTTTTTCTTCATTTGGGCATTCACGGTCTTGTAAATATCTATGTATTTCAACATAGTTGGCCCATCATTAGCAGATGGAGGTTGAGGAGTATTCTTTTGGGCAGATTTTCTTGAGCTAATATTGACAAATACCTTTGTAATTGCTCTTCGCTTCTTCCTAATCTCAATAGGAGTATATGGCTCTAAAAGCCGCTTAGACGGATTGACACCCGTCTTAGATATCAAATTCTGGATGAGAGCATTATTGTTTGTTTGCGCCTTGGTCAACTCCTCAACCTTCTTAATCAACTCATTCATTATGTTCTTGCAAGTTTCGCATTGACAAGCACATGAAGGCACCTTAGAGGTACCAGTCCCAACAGAAGAAAATCTACCACTAAGTAGAGTATATCCACCAACTCCACCACCAAATCCACCACTAAGCGGAGTATATCCACCAGAAGTACTTGTCACAACATCATCAACCCCACCAGCACCATCACCTAAAACAACATCTATAACATCACCAACACCATCACCATCAACTACACCACCATCAATAACACCACCAATACCAACACCAGCACAATCACCAGCAGCACCATCAACACCACTTGATTCCCTTATGATGGCTATCACTCCAGCCAATTCTACTTTGAACTGATCAATCAATATGACAGGCTCAGATTCTAAGGGCATAAAAGAAGTAAGAAATGGCATCAATAACTCTTCAACTGTCGGGACAAGCCACAGGTGCACAACCTACAATAAGAAAGCATATATATCAAAATGGTGCTAAATCATGAAAATCAACACATATTTAAAAGAAGTTATAAGATCTATTGCAGCAGGTGTCATTCTTGTTGGACATTATCCAACAGATTGAGAGGTTGTTGCAACAAATTTGTTATTTGTTGTAAAAATTAGTTACTTGTAGATGTGAAGCATTCAGAAGTCAATAGAGTAAAAAATACTGCAATCTGTTACAATAGATATCATACTTGTTGGACATTGTCCAACAGATGCAAAAGTTATTGCAACAGATTCAGAGATTGTTGCAGCAGATTATACAAGCTGTTGCAACAATTAGTTGCATGTTGTAAACTATTCAGGACTATAGAAGTTTATTCTATATAAATGTGTTACTGAAGCTTACCTCATCCATAGGGGGTTAAAAATAACTTAGTATTTCTCTTGGCAGCCTGCCATCTAAGGAACCTTGGATAAGAAAGTTCTTTGGAGTAGTCCTTCACTTGATGCCACATGTGAGGAATGGCTTCAAATGTCCAAGCCTAGAAAACAATATGCCAGCAAAAATCAAAGTAATGATTAAAATGCAAAAAATAAAAGATAAAACATTGAAGAAGTTTACCATGAAAGCCCAAGGAAAGCCATATAGGTTGACCATCTTCACAATTGGCTTCAATTCTTTCAACAAATATTCTACAGTCAACCTATAGCTTTAAAAACCCCCATAGGTAGTTGTTGAATGCTTCGCGGTCCTCCGCAAATTTAAACAATCCAAGTGGTATGTTAAGGTTTGTGTCTTTTTCCCAAAAAACACATTGGACAAACCAAGCTAAGAAAATAGACTCCTTGTGCTTTCTGGACATAGTTTCGGACTTTAAATATATAAGAAAATGCTTCTCTTTGCTGCCCTTTCCTACTAAATCCAACAACTGCACATCCTTCTTACCTTTTGCACCTTTTCCTTTCTTGGCTGGTTTCGGCTTGGCTGTCTGGCCTGACTTCTTTAATGTAATAGTAGGAAGAGGCTCAGGAAGAGGATAACATCTCAAACGCATAACTATAGCAAACTCTTTCACGCCAAAACAAACTGGCATGTAATAAAAATTTATCCAAACCTCATTCTTTGAGATACAATAATCCTACATTTCATAAGCTCATACACCATTTTCATCGCAAACCGTGCAACGATTCCTTCTTGCATCTTTAAAAAATACCTAAAATAGCTAGCCCTAAAGAAATTCTCCAACTCTAATTCTTTAAGTGTGCCCCTAAAGATATCAAAACTCTTTCCCATGCCTGATTTGACCATAATATCACTGGACAAATCATTATGATCATCCAACGGCGTCCTCACGCCAGACTTGGCAATACAAAAATGTTTTACTACATCTTTAGTGGAAGGCCTTTTAGGATCTACACCAACACTAGAATACTCAACAACATTGGCATCTACATTATGTTGGTTTTTTGTCTTATTTCACGTAGGGTCGTAGACCGTTCATCTGTATTTTCTTCTCCCATTTCATCTTTTTCATTACTCTTTTCAGTTTCTATATCTGCTTCAACTTCTTGCTCTTCTTCATCATTTTCTTCATCTACATTATCTTCTTCATCATTCTCTTCATCTACATTATCTTCTTCATCATTCTCTTCATCTTCCTTATCTTCTTCATCTTCTTCATTTTTCTTATCTAAACTACATTTTTTTCAGTTTTATCTCCTAATTCTTAGCCATCTTCAGAATGTTTATTAAGGCCATCTCCATACACTTCTACTTCGGAGGTTTTCTTGGACTCTATGCCCTCCTTTGTATTAGAAGATTGTGGTTCATTTTGACTATTAGTTGATTGCACATTTGCTGATTCTAATTGTCTTTGACCTTTGGGTCATTTACTCTATCTAGATTGCTCAGCTGGTATAACTCCTTTTCTTTTGGTTTTTCCATTTTATCTGCACATAAGAGATAAACAAAAAGAGTTTTAATTTATTTGTGCATCATTCACAGTAAACATGAAAAAAAAAACTGCAACAATTGATCAAATAAAATACGATAAGTAACCGGATTTTTCAACAACTGCAGAATCTGTTACAATAATTGATAAATTTGTTTCAGCAACTTAGTGAGTTGTTGCAACAACTAAGGAAGTTGTTGCAGCAGATGCTTCAGCTGTTGGAAAGAATAAAATAATAGCAACAGCTCAGCATCAACCTTAGCAATTGTTTTGATTTTTTACAACAGATTGTGAATTTGTTGCAACAACCTCTTCAGTTGCTGCAAAAACCTCAGCAATTGTTTTGATTTTTGCCAACAGCTAATAAAATCCAATTTTTTTTCTAAACAATCCATACCAGGACAACAACAAGAACACCAACAAAAATATCTATTTCACTATAAACACACAACCAATCTTCACAAGTTAAATAAAATACACAAAATAGTGATCTTTTAAGCATGCAACCTCAACAAATATTTGCAACTGTCAAACAATTGATGAAGTTGTTGCAACAACTTACTCAGCTGTTGAAAAAAATCAACAAAATTGAAAGCCCTTTTTCAAAATCCTAAGGAGAACAAAAACAATACCAGAAATCATAATTTCACAACCACATATGATATTTACGTTACAAACCCCAAGAAGTGAAACAAATACCCCAAATAAGGATTTCTCAAGCATAGAACAACAAAAAGAGCAACATTGAAGACAAACTCCTCCTCCTCCTCCTCCTCCTCCTCCTCCTCCTCCCCTTTTCCTTCTGCTTCTCCTTCTTCTCCTTCTTCTCCTTCTTCTTCTCCTTCTTCTCCTTCTTTGATTTCAAAACCATAACCTTTGAAGCAACAACAGCGACGAGAGAGAAGACTTTACCTGAGACGAGAGAGAAGCAACAGTAGCGACGAAAGAGAGAAGCAACAGTAGCGACGAAAGAGAGAAACAAGATTGTTACAACGAAAGGTCCGTGTGAAGAGGAACAAGAACAAATCATCGGAATTGTTGAAGATCAAAACGTGAAGAAGGGGAGTGTTTGAGCGGTTTTCTTTGGGAGATGAACTGATTTTTTTATTTTGAAATATGAAAGAAGTGGGGTCATGGGGTGGTTTTGTATTTTGTAAAAGATTAACAAGTTTTAAAAATTACACTTTGAAACCCAATTAACTTAATCAAATTTTTAAGTGGGCTTTGACCTTAGATGGTCAAAGTTGTCACATTTTCTAATTAGTAGACTTGAAAAATATCCTTAGTTCATTTTTCTCGAATATCCTATAGCACAACAATTCATTTTAGGGATCAAGAGCAAGAAGAGATACCAGATAAATATTGAATATAAGTTTTGAGTTTTGGGTCGAATCGAAACTCTTTAATTAAATATTTATTTATTAGATTTGAAAAAAGAGAAAAAAAATGAGTTATCACTTAGAAAATTTGTTTTTCTGGTTGAGTGATTTTTGTGTTAGTATACTCAAAGTTTAGTGACTTTTGTTTTAGAAAAGATAGTTAAGTGACTTTTGTGAAAAAAATGATAGTTACCTGAGCATTTGTGAAATTTACCCCATAGAGTGTATCCACCTCATGAGTTGGCAGAAACAGCTATGTATTAGTTTTTGATCCATCAACTATATTTATGTTCTTTGTTATTTTCTTTCTTTGTTCAGGGGATTCGTTTGCCAGAACTTTATCATCAGAGCGAAAAAATAATCAAACACAAATTCATTCACTAAACAATGTGATTACTTAAAAAAAAAAGATAGAAATCAGTGGATGCCTTGCAACTACGCGGCGAGGCTTATGAGATAATTGGCGTACAAAAAAGCACCAACGAGATCGAACTAGTTGAATTGAATCGCCAAACAGGAACCCGTGAGGCCTTAATCTAATTTACTTTTCCATTTTCTATGTGACTACTCCCTATAACCCAAAAGATAGCATGTAGATTCTTCAGGCAATTGAAACAAAAATAATGGGATAGGTAATTTTTCATCATCGGTATCCTGGAAATAAATACACGTGTATAACCGCTTGCAATTTTAGCACTTATAACACGGCTCTTAAAATCACAACATATGAGTCGCGTACCATTGCACAAACTTTCACACGGATTTAAGCTTCTCAATAACATAGTAGGACAATGTTCTTTTAAGGTTAATTTGTAAGGAGGTAAACCAGGAGGGTTCAATGAATGTAAGAAATCTTCAAACTTACTTTGATCACTTTGTTCAACAGTTTCATCAATTGCAACAAATGTCTTTGGGAAATTGAGTTATAAGTTTATCATTTAATTCATCGATGAAGTCATTTTTTGTTGTCAGAAAAGCAGAATCATGATAAGACTATGGAAATTGGGATATATCATTTTGAATAAAAGATCTAATGATTCTTTTTCAGTAATATAAGGAACAATGAAACAGACGTTGAACCTAATATACAAATCAACCTAATTAATCTATATTAGAAGACACTAAATTCAATCTAACATGGCACTTACTAAGTTCAAAGACGGAGAAGTGATCAGTAACAACCTTTCCTTTGGCAAAAGCAGTTGTCGTGTCATCAGTAGAAGATATAGCGGCCACTATAGGGATTAGAACACATTTAGCATTAGCAAATCATATCTAAATACAACCAAAGAAGAATACACAGATTTGTATATACTTAATGTATCACGTAACCGTTATAGGTAACACAAGAAGGCTCGCCTATTCTGAGAGTTGTTTGTCTATGCAACTGAACTCCAACTTTCGAGCATGATGCGTCTCCGTTGTAACTAAGCAGTACACATTGGCTTTTTGGTCCAAGTTTTTTTGTTCGTCGCTGCGAAAAAAACAACAACTCCTTATCTAGTGATAGTTGTTTATACAGCTAACGCTTTCTAAGATTGATTTTAGAAGTTGTTTCAGGGGGATCCTCTTTTTATCCGTCGACATCTGCAGTTTGATCAATGTTAAACAAAGCAATATACATGTGATATACACTGAATATACAGCAGTGTATATCACATATATACAAAGCAGTTGACTGGGCAGCAGCAACCAATTGGGCCTCGGCAGTGGGCCTTCGGCAGACAGCCAGCAGCAGCAAAGCAGAGGGCCAATTGGGCCTCGGCAGTGGGCCTTCGGCCAGCAGCCAAGGCAGCAAAGCAGAGGGCCAATTGGGGCCTCGGAAGTGGGCCTCTCGGCCAGAATTAATAATGTATATATGGTATATATATATGTAGTATATTGTATTGTAAAGGTGACCTTAATTAGTGTTATACACTTACCATAATTGTATAGTTAGAATTATGGTAGAATAAGGATTTAGAAGTAGAATAGGAATAGGATCTTCCTATTATGAAAATATATAACTTGTATATATAGCCTTTCAATTAATGAAAATAATCAAGGGGATTATTTCTTTCATTTACCAGACCGTATATTACATATGCGGTTCAGCAGGTGTGTTTATTCATGCATGATCTCAGGGTTGAGCACATGAATGCAATCAAACGCATCATTCGGTATATTCAGGGGACACTGGACTATGGGTTGCACTTGTATCCTTCGCCTACATCCACACTTGTCTCTTACACGGATGCTGATTGGGGTGGTTGTCCCGACACCAGCACGGCCGACTTCGCTCATCAGATATTCCTTGGCAACAACTTGGTCTCATGGTCGGCAAAACGACAAGCAACTCTGTCACGCTCCAAAGGTCAGAGGCGAATATCGAGGGTAGCGAATGTGGTCTCCGAGTCATGTTGGCTACGTAATTTGCTTTTGGAGCTTCATTGTCCCATTCGTAAGGCAACCTTGGTATATTGCGATAACATTAGTGCCATCTACCTTTCAAGTAACCCAGTTCAACACCAAGACCAAGCATATCGAAATGGACATTCACTTTGTCCGTGAAAAGGTTGCAAAGGGTCAAGTTCGCGTATGTCATGTCCCGTCTCGTTAACAAATTGGAGACATCATTACAAAAGGTCTACCAAGGGGTCTCTTCAAGATTTTAGGGGAGCCTCGGCGTTAAAACCGCCTCGCTATGATCATGGGTGTGTTAAACAAAGCAATATACATGTGATATACACTGAATATACAGCAAGTTGTATATCACATATATACAAAGTAGGACTGGCAAGTAAAGAAGAATAATCACCTTCTACAGACACCAAGAAGAAAGAGGTAGGGCAATTGGGCCTCGGCGATGGCCTTCGGCCAAAGCCAAGGCAAAGAAAGCAGGGCCAATTGGGGCCTCGGGTGGGCCTCTCTGAATTAATAATGTATATATGGTATATATATATATGTAGTATATTGTATTGTAAAGGTGACCTTAATTAGTGTTATACACTTACCATAATTGTATAGTTAGAATTATGGTAGAATAAGGATTTAGAAGTAGAATAGGAATAGGATCTTCCTATTATGGAAATATATAACTTGTATATATAGCCTTTCAATTAATGAAAATAATCAAGGGGATTATTTCTTTCAATCAATTTGTAGAACTTTCAGATCAGATCTCTGCCAAGTATATATATATTTTATTGTAATTAACCAAAATAAAGAATAATAATTGATCCTAACACAAGATGTACATTAATTCATGTCCACTATTTTATATCAATGGCAAAGTGAGAGAAAGTGTTGGAAATTTAACCACGTGGGATTGAGTTGACAATGCTTCCAAAAAGTTGTCCATGGCCACAAAGGACAAAACTATAAGAAGAAATGAATAAGGGGTGTTATTGTGTTGATATCATTGTCTTGGTTTGCATATCATTGTCTTGGTTTGCACTAAGGTTGTCCAGTGGGTCGGCCCGGCCCGCTACCTGGCCCGTCCCGCTACCTGGCCCGTCCCGATCCCCCAAAGTAAAAAAAAATTGTCGGGGTTCGAACTCGGGACGGGGCCTGGGATCATCCCGCCCATAACAATCCTGCCCCGACCCGCCCCATCCCGACCCCGTCCCGTCCCCCTTCCCCTTTGCAAAAATAACCATTGCAACCACAGCCAAATTTCAATTTTGGCCGTTGTGCAACGGCTATAACGGCCATTTTTTGCCCCCCACCCCATAAACCTCCCCTATCCCCTTAATATTTATTTTAACTGAGCAATTTCTTTAAGGGGGTGTGCATAAGTTAAAAACACTACTTATTATGGAAATGATGGAGCAATTCCTGATTCCCTTTTCTTTTGTTGGTCTGCTTCAATTTGGGAACTGGAATTATTGGATTTATTAGTAGACTGCAGTATCTTTTAAATTTTATTGTGGAGAGATTAAAAGGCGGGCATGAAACCTCATAACAAGATGAATGTTCGGGTAAGTAACTAATTGAGATACTAAGATTACCTGTTATATAGATACAAGGGGAACTATACTTGTTATTATCCCTCAATCTTGACAAATTTTTTTCCTTTTTGATATAAATTTGTGCCTTTATTATCTAATATGTTTAGAGATTTCCTTCATTTGCAACTGTAACAGTATAGTTGGCATAGCTAATGGTATTGCAGTCTTGGAACATAGCTCTTGTAGAGCTCTTACATATGTTTCTCTGTGTGTGTGTGTGTTTTTTCATGAGTAAGTGTATTTCGGTGGTGGCAATAAATAGTTTAGTGGAACATTGTTGAAGTAATTTGTCAATATTGTTGTTAAACAGAGCAATATACATGGGATATACACTGAATATATTGCAGTGTATATCACATATATATCAATGGATTAAAGCAAAGGCGGAGTAAAGGTAACAGCAAAGAACGGCCCACTCACTATTGGGCCTCTCGGCGTTTTAAAAACAAAGCGACAGAAGACTGCCAGCCCAACCCATCACGGGAGTTAGGGCAGAAAATCAGTGGGCAAATATTGTATATTAAGGAAAGTATATTGTGTGTATATTGTAGT
Organism: Anisodus acutangulus; assembly: GCA_029783415.1. Taxonomy (NCBI): domain Eukaryota; kingdom Viridiplantae; phylum Streptophyta; class Magnoliopsida; order Solanales; family Solanaceae; genus Anisodus; species Anisodus acutangulus. The sequence continues at coordinate 50,030,614 of CM056493.1, read as the reverse complement.
ATATTTGTTACCTAGAATAGGATATACACTTACCATATTGTAGAGTTAGAATTATGGTAGAAGAAGGATTTAGAAGTAGAATAGGAAAAGGATTTTCCTATTATGGAAATATGTAACTTGTATATATAGCCTTTCAATTAATGAAAATAATCAAGGGGATTATTTCTTTCATGGTATCAAGAGACTAGGTTTTACAAAAAAAATTCTCTCCCTAAATGTTTTGGACCCCTCGGCCGAGACACCCCCCCTCCCCCCCCCTCGGGTTTCTGTTCCAAAATTCGTCTTCCGCTCTAAAAAAAACCTCTCTTAAATTTCCACTCCTTCTTTGTTCTTATCAATATGTCTAAGAACAATTTTCACCCTGTCCTCACGGTTTCCAATATCAAGCTAAGTGTCCCTATTGTCCTTGAAATGGAAAACGTTCAATATGCAACGTGGGCGGAGTTGTTTAAAATTCACGCTATATCTTATCAAGTTCTTCATCATATCATTCCTCCCGCTAAACCCCTTCCTGTAGAGGATCCTGAGTTATGGATTACACTTGATGCTACCGTTCTTCGGTGGATATACGCCACTATTTCGGTGGACCTTCTACAGACGATTATTGAGCCAGATACCACGGCTATGGCTGCATGGAATAGATTGCGTGACATATTCCAAGACAACCAACATTTCCGTGTCGTCACACTCGAGCAGGAATTTTCTCTCGTTCGAATGGACGAATTTCCGAACGTTTTTGCATATTGCAAGAAACTAAAGGAGTTGGCGGATCAACTCCGTAATGTTGGCGCACCAGTAACAAATAATCGTCTAGTTCTACAGTTAGTTGCCGATCTTTCGGAGGCCTATAATGGTGTTGGAACTCTCCTTCGCCAAAGCAACCCTCTTCCCGACTTCCATCAAGCCCGCTCCATGCTGACGTTGGAAAAAGTCGGTTTGGCTAAAAAGGCGGCTACCGGAGCAAGCCCAGTTGTCATGATGGCGTCCTCTCCTAATCCTTCAGGTTTTGTTAATAATTCGGGCCAAAACCATAATAATGGTGGCGGCAAGAACAATAGAAAGAATAATAACAAAAACCGCGGGGGCAAACGCGGCAGTTCTGGTGGAGGTTCCGGTGGTCAGCAAGCAGGCGGTGGGTCCCATCCAATGAACAGTGGCCCACCACCCCCATGGGCCCAACAGTGGGGCCCATGGCAGTGGAGCAGTGGCAGTGGACCGTGGGCCAGCAGCCCATATAACCAGGCAGTGCATTCCAGCGGCCAGTGGGCTGGCCAACAGTCCAGGCCCAATACCCAGCATTGGCGGTGTGCGCGCCCCATTTTCGACGCTGCTCGGGTCAAAGCGGAGCACGGACGTGTTCGGTGATTCCTGGGTAAAAGAGGGTTGAGGAGTCGCCACCTAATTATTTTTTACGGTGAATTAGGACACCTAAATATTAAACTAAATGCTGCAAAATAACTCCAATTTTAAGGTCTGCGAAACTAGTGAGATTCTAGGCAAGAGTTCTTTATTATCCTAAAGGGAAGGGGTTAGGCATCCTTTAAGATCCGCTAACTTGCGGTTATCCGGTCAAACTCAGGTTAATTATTACTAAAAAAATGCATGTTTGAAGCATGAAGTTAAAAGATGTTTGCAAATAATTAATGAAAAGAGATGCATTTTAAAAGATAGATAAATGTAGAGATTTTTTCAAAATATGCATTTGTATGGTATTTAAAGAGAAATACATGTAGAGTTGAAAAATATGTATTTGACAATTGATAGTAAAACAATTTATCTATAATGCCAAAGAAGTAAAATTTCGGGAATCAATGAATTGTAAATTGACAAAAGATAAACTTATTCGGTATGATTAATAAAGCAAATAAAAGATGACAAAAGTTGTTTCGAAAATCTTGAATACGCGTGACGAGCCTAAAATAAATAAACTAGCGAAGGATTTCTAAGTTTGATTTAACCGAGCCTACGAATAGATAAACTAGCGACGGGTTTCAAGTCTTAAACTACTCTACGAATTAATCCTAGGTTTGCCTATTCTAAGCTTTTCAATAATTACATAAGTACAAGAAATAATATTACAATACATCGCCGAATAAAATTGAATTAAAGAAAGTAAATAAAATAAATAAACTCCGAGGGAACATATGCCTTTATTTACTTTAATCCCTGCAAGCTGTCAAGAACAAACGGTTAGAATAAGTTAAATACAAATAACTTCATATCCGTATTCAAAACAATGAATGTTTTGATCACGGAGGGCTCAGACTTAAATTTTGAAAAGAACATTCCAATCACGTCGTGGCTGCAAACATATGACTAGTGTGGTTTATTTTGATTGCCTCGCCTACTAAACGTGTTGGTCTCTAGGGTGAAATAGAAAAGATCACTATAATCACGTCGTGGCTGCGAATATATAACTTGTTGGTTATTTTAGTCACCACGCCTACTAAACATGTTGATCTCGGATAAAAAGGTTTAAGTCTTCATCATTGCCCAGAAGTTATATTTCCGTCTTCGCAACTGTGGAGGCCTCAAAATCGACGGATATTTTTCATCGGCCAGTGTAGTATCGTGTTCAAATCAGCGAAATTAAATTAAAGCAGGAAGCGATGAGCAGTGAAGCGATGCGGTGAACGATGCATGATGCAATTCCGAATGAACAAAGTGGATTAATTCGAAAAAATAGACCCTAATAGTGAACGGTGCCGAATGAAATCAAAAATTCAGATTTTTGATAACAAAGAATGATATGAAAAACGCAAAAACTGGAAAATTATCCGAATCGGGTCGACCCGACCCTAACAAAGGACCCGAACCAATCGATTTTTTCACTTTTCAGATAACCAATATACAAAAATATGAAATGCAAGAATTCTAGAAATAATGCCCAAACCGGTCGACCGACCAGGGTCGCTGACTAACCGAATCGGTGATCCAAAATCCAAATCAAATAATTTCACCAAATTCGGATAACCAACATATAGAAATATGAAATGCAAGAATTCAAAATAATACCCGAATCGTCGATTCGACCGGTCGTTGACCCGACCAATCAGTTGTAACCCGAAATCGAATAATTTCACCAATTTGGATAACCAACATATAGAAATATGAAATGCAAGAATTTCAAAATAATACCGAATCGTCGACCGACCGGTCGGTGACCGACCGAATCCGGTATGCAACCCGAAATCGAATAATTTCACCAAATTCGGATAACCAACATATAGAAATATGAAATGCAAGAATTTAAAACAATACCCAAATCAAGTCGATCTGACCGTCGATGACCCGACCGAATCCGGTATGCAACCCGAAATCGAATAATTTCATCAAATTCAGATAACCAACATATAGAAATATGAAATGCAAGAATTAAAACAATACCGACCGTCGATCTGACCAATCGTTGACTGACCGAATCCGGTATGCAACCCGAAATCGAATAATTTCACCAAATTCAGATAACCAACATATAGAAATATGAAATGCAAGAATTAAAAACAATACCCGAATCGTCGACTGACCGACCTCGATGACTGACCGAATCCGGTATGCAACCCGAATCGAATAATTTCACCAATTTCAGATAACCAACATATAGAAATATGAAATGCAAGAATTCAAAATAATATCTAACCGGTCGACCGACCGACCAGGTCGATGACCGACCAAACAGTGATGCAAAATCGGAGAATCAAAAATGGAGAACAAACCTTTTCTGACTCAATTCTTGAACAACAAGGAGGAAAAAATGTTTGAAACCAAGAACACAACCAAAAATATTTTATACCCAAATCGGACCTCGAAAATATCTCGGTTTTCTTTCTTTTCCTCTCTTCTCTTTTCTCTCCTCTTTTCAAGAACACAAGGGTTTTATAGCCCATTTCTCCCAAAAACCGAGCTCAAATTTGAAATAAAGGGCCCAAAAATAATGATTTTGGAACGGGTTTTTAGGGGTATGGGTTGGTGGTGTCGAGCGGTGTGGCGATTGGTGGTGTCGAGCGTAGGCGGCGGCGTGGGGGTAGGGTGGCGGCGATTGGAGAGGGTTAGGGCTTAGGGTTTTTATGATTTTGGGGTTTTAGATTTTTTGATTTTGGGTTTTGGGTTTGGGGAATAAAAGGGGGAAGTGTTTGTGGGTTGGGTCGGCGGGTGGGGCCGAGGGGTTGGTGGGGTGGGCTGCGGGTTGGGGGGAATTAAAAAAGGGAGTTGGGCTTTGGTCTTTGGGAAAAAGGGGAAGGGGAATTGGGTATTAGAAAATGGGGTGGCCGATTGGGCTTGGGGGAATTAAAGGGAGAAGGTTTGTTGGCCTTTGGTTTGGAAGATTTGGGTAGGAATTGTTTTGTGGGTTTGGTGAATTTTGTTTGGGTAGAATTTGTATTGGGTTGGGAAAATGAAATGGGTTAGAAATTGTTTTGGGTTTAAATTGTTTTGGGTTGGAAAATAAAATGTGTTATGGGTTTAAAAATATAAAAAGGGGCTTAATATTAAAACATATTTATATATATATATATATATATATATATATATATACATTTTGTAAAAGATGTGAATTATTTAAAATAGCGTAACGATGTGATAAAAATATAAATATAATATTTGCGAAATGTTTAATGCTTAAATAAAAAATGTAAATGCGATGCAAATTTTGCGAGAATAAATATCATAGAATTTCTTGGATGAAACTTATGATTATTATAAAAAATGCAAATGACAGTAAAAAAAATGCGAATAATAATAATAATAAGGAAATAATATACATATATATATATTTTAAAATTGTTTTAAAAGTGTCAAAAATGTTAAAAATTACGAATAAAATCATAAAAGATGGGACAAAATTGGGTGTCAACAGATGCCCCTCTTTGGACGGAGACGATGAAAGATTTTTCGGCCAAAGAAGTTGACTGAGTAGCCAATTTTGTCCCGATCATCGGGACTGCATGGTAAGAAATAGAATCCCCGGGGGGAAGAAGTTGAAAAAAATGGTACACATTTAAACAACAATGCCCCAGTGTCGACTTAGGATGACACTGGTCGCAGATGTGAGAAACTAATGGGAAAGAGCGGATCGACGTTCGAAGTAGGTCGTTGACCAAATTGCCTCGGTTCGCTGTAAAAGATAGTCCCACGCCGTGATGAAGTTCCTGCAAATTAAAAAACTCCTGCAAACTAAAGCTTAAGATAAAATTAGTGTATAACTGCTGAGGAAAATTGTAGAGAAAAATAACTTGGAAATACCCGCATTAGGAGGTGGGCGCCTGACTGAAATTAAAATTCCCTTGTTATAAGGTGGGCGCCTGACTGAAATTAAAATTCCCTTGTTATAAGGTGGGCGCCTGACTGAAATTAAAATTCCCTTGTTATAGGGTGGGCGCCTGACTGAAATTAAAATACCCTCATTATAAGGTGGGCGCCTGAAATGACGTCGTTGGATCGACGTGTTGAAGTTCCCTCATTATAAGGTGGGCGCCTGAAATGACGTCGTTGGATCGACGTGTTGTGTTGAAGACGTCGTTGTAATGTTGTTGACATCGCTGTTGTATAGACTTTGCTGATGTCGTCGTTGTATAGACGTTGATGATGTCGTCGTTGCATAGACTTTGCTGATGTTGTTGTTGTTGTAAGGAATAGTTGTCGTGCTGCCGTAACGTCGTAGACGTTATTGTAATGCTGTTGAAGATAGTTGATGTGTTGCGATGCGCCAATAGCGTTGTTGTAATCTTGTAAAGATAGTCTTTGCGTTGAAGACGTCATTGTAATGTTGTCGACGTCGTTGTAATGCTGTAAAAGATATTTGTTGTCTTTGCGATACTTGTCGATGACGTTGTTGTGATGATGTTTGCTGTTTCAGATAGCTGTTGTGATGAAGTTCCCTTGTTATAAGGTGGGCGCCTGACTGAAATTAAAATACCCTCATTATAAGGTGGGCGCCTGAAATGACGTCGTTGGATCGACGTGTTGAAGTTCCCTCATTATAAGGTGGGCGCCTGAAATGACGTCGTTGGATCGACGTGTTGCGTTGAAGACGTCATTGTAATGTTGTTGACGTCGTTGTAATGCTGTAAGAGATATTTGTTGTGCTGCAGTAACGTCAATGACGTTGTTGTAATGCTGTTTGCTGTTTCAGATAGCTGTTGTGATGAAGTTCCCTTGTTATAAGGTGGGCGCCTGACTGAAATTAAAATACCCTCATTATAAGGTGGGCGCCTGAAATGACGTCGTTGGATCGACGTGTTGAAGTTCCCTCATTATAAGGTGGGCGCCTGAAATGACGTCGTTGGATCGACGTGTTGTGTTGAAGACGTCGTTGTAATGTTGTCGACGTCGTTGTAATGCTGTAAAAGATAGTTGTTGTGTTGCCGTAGAAGATAGTTGTTGCATTGCCGTAAAAGATAGTTGATGCATTGCTGTAAAAGATAGTTGCTGCGTTTGAAGACGTCATTGTAGTGTTGTGGACGTCGTTGAGATGCTGTAAAAGATAATTGTCGTGCTGCCATAACGTCGATGACGTTATTGTAATGTTGTCCTGTTGTAAGAGATGTAAGTGACGTCTTTGCCGTCAGTTTGCTGTAATAGGGTTCCACGTTGTGCTGAATCCTTTGTTGATTCAAACTCCTGTGGACCGCAAATTGAAAATGTCATCCGGACGAAAATATGATGCGACATCCTTGTCGTTGTTTGATGCAAGTGACGTTTTCGCCGTCGGTTTGCTGTAACAGATGGTTCTACTTCAGTTTGTTGTGTCTTCTGCCGATCCAAACTCATGTGGACTGTGAGTAGAAATGTCGTCCTGGCACGGGCGATAATGTGACGCGACGCCTTTGCCGTCGGGTTTGCCGGGTTGTCGTTCCTTGTGATTTGAAATAACATCTTTGCGCAGACATAATAGTCGGGACCCTGTAGGTCAAATGATGTCTTCGTATAAATGCAAAACAAGAACGTAATCCTTGTATTGAGTTGTGGTGCCGAAATTCTTTGGGGAATTGATCATAAGTGATGTGGCTTCCCTGCTTTTTCAACCTGAAGAACCTGTACTCAAAGAAAATTTGTGAGTTTGGGGAGGGGTGGTTGATTCGCGTTGACTTTGTAGCTTCTGCTCTTGATGGCTGCATGTCCTGCTGATTCGGACCTGTAGCTCATGTCTGGTTCCCAGTCTTGGCTAACCGTTAAATGAAAACATTTGTTGAAAATAAGTTATTTATAAGAAAGTATGCTTATCATTAAAAAGTTCTTGTCGAACTCTAATGAAAGTATTTGTTGAAAATGAATTGCTTATAAGAAAGTAGGCATATATGTAAAATATCTTGTCAAACTCTAATGAAAATATTTGGTGAAAATAAATTGTGTATAAGAAAGTATGCATATTAGTAAATAAAAATCTTGTCAAACTCTAATGAAAGTATTTGTTGAAAATAAATTGCTTATAAGAAAGTATGCATATATGTAAATGTCTATCGAGCAATGACATGCGGTGAAGCAGAGCAAACGTCTTATCCAAAATCCTTCTTCTGCCTGAAGACTTAGTTTACCGATGTTTTTCCATGTTTATCGGCGTCTTCTTGCGGTGATCTCTAAAAAAAAGGCCCCAGTTTTTTACATGTGAGGATGCTGAACTTTCAACCGGACCAGGCCGAGTCTTGTGTGGGTTGTTTGCTTGTCCTATCAGGGTGATCAGATGGGTGCATTTTGTCATATGTGATATAAAGGAGAAAATATTTCCTAATGGTGGGACCGAAGCCGATTTAGGCCGCCTACGTATCCCGATGAGGGAATCAGGTCATGACGTAGTTCATTACAAGCAAAGGGGATTGTAAGGATTTTTTTAAAATGGGACCGAAGCCGATGTGGCCGCCTACGTATCCCGCCGAGGGAATCAGGTCATGACGTAGTTCATGTAGCAAACAAGAGATTTGTAAGGATTTTCTGAAAATGGGACCGAAGCCGATGTGGCCGCCTACGTATCCCGCCAAGGGAATCAGGTCATGACGTAGTTCATGCAGCAAAGAAATGTGTTTTTTGGGGAAATTTGCAATCTAGGAAACGGAACCCGACCTGGGTTCTTTGCGTATCCCGCCAAGGGAGCGCAACTTTTACAACATAGAAAAAGTATTACATAGAGAATAACTAATCTTAGATATGGTATCTCTTCACTACATCTGCATAGGTGGTTTTTGGCCATTCTATTCTGATAAGGTTGCCCCGGACAACTGCGTCCATCTGCTTTTCATCAATCAGTCTCTTAGTATATGATTCTGTACCTACTTGACTGCGAAAGATATAGCATTGCCCTAGTAGAAGTCCAGATTGTAGTGCAGTTGCCTAAGAGTACAAATGGCAAACGTCCGTGCCGATGCTTGTAACTTATCAACCATCCTGATGTTTCATCCAAATCTGGCTTTGACTTATCCCAAAAAATGCCCCAGTTCTTCCGGTTGTGAGTCTTCCTTATATTCTTCGAAGTCTTGCTTGCTTGTTTCAAATGTGTCACACATTATCGACAGATTAATTTGCATGGTAGAAAAGAAAAGAAAATTATTAAACAAAACAGATTTTAAAATAGCAAAAGCAATGCGGATTTGTCTTTTTTAAAGGTAGAGGCAAAACACATTAAATGCATATATGTGATTCAGGCCTCAATCTGAATCGCATTGTTTCATTAAATATTAATGCAGTTAACTAGTTTCTGGGAGAAACAAGGCCAGGGCACAGGTCCAATTTTCCAAAACATCTTCTTGCTCTGCATCCCAAATGGCTGAGCCTCTAGCGTGATCATTGAGAATCACATTGCATTTTGCTTCTTCTTCAGCAATGAAAAATCTTTGGAATCCCTTCACGAGGTTGGCTGCATTGTCCTCCTTTGATTCCTGAGTGGCGCATGCTTTGACGAATGACTGACTCAGAGGTGGAGCAGACTTTGGTAAAGGAGCCTCTCTCTTCCTTTGGAGGTTGGTTGATAAGACTTTTTCAAGAAAATATGGTGCCATGACCCGCGACTTTGGAGGAATTACTTCTACTCCGAACGGTGCCCTCAATTGGACTGTAATCATAGGGGTGACAAAGGCTAATGATTTAACCTTTTCCTTTCTCTGGACTGGCACAATAGTCCCTTCCAAGTTGTGTTCTTCATCAACAGTAATCATATTCACATTTGCATCGTCATGATCTGGCAAAGAGTTATTGTTTTCATTAGAGGCACGTCCTTTCAGTCGGATAACTCCTTCTTTGATTAATGCCTCGATTCTGTCTCTGAGGGCATAGCAATTTTCAGTGTCGTGTCCAGGGATTCCCGAGTGGTATGCACAACGCTTGGTTTCATCGTGCCATTTAGGAACAGGATTGGGGACATTTCCTTGGATAGGCTGGAGTATTCCTGCGGTTCTCAGTCGTTCATACAACTGGGCTCGAGGTTCGGCTAAAGGTGTATAGGTTTTAGCTGGCTTTCTTTCGTGTTTTGCGCGGTGCAGAGTGCGTTTGGTAGATGGACTCGTGGCTGAGGTAAGTATGCGGGCGGATATTGTGGGGGATTCGGATAGGCTGGCGCTCGAGGCAGGCTATATATTGGCTGGGTATGGTAGACATGGTAGGGACCAGGTGGGTATTGATAGTAAGGTTGAGGACTTCGGACGTATGGGCAATAATAGGAAGGCTGAGGACTTTGGTTGTTTTGATTGTAGTAGGGAGGCTGGGGTGATGGCATTTGGTAGGTTGACATTTGATTTGGCCTATGTTTCTGAACTGTCACCACAGAGGACACTCCGTCTCTCTTCCTCTTTATTGCTCCCTCAAATGAGTCCGACTGGATTATCTTACTCGTTGCTTGCAATGCTACAAAGTTTGTAATTTTTCCTGCTCTGATTCCCTCTTCTATGAAATCTCCCATTCTTATAACTTCAGAGAAACTTCGTCCTATGACGCTTATCATTCTCTCATAGTATGTTGCATCTTTCAAAGATTGTACAAAAAGAGTGGTCATCTCACTTTCTTCTATCGGGGGTTGAACTTTCGCTGCTTCTGCCCTCCACTTCATGGCATATTCTCTGAAGGTCTCTGTGGACTTCTTTTCCAACTTCATCAGATAAAATCGGTCCACGACTGTGTCAGTGTTGAATTTAAATCTGTCCACGAAATCTTGCGCCATCGTGCTCCAATTACGCCATTTTCGTGGGTTTTGGCTCGTGTACCAGTCGAGTGCTTCTCCTGTTAAACTCCTTACGAACAACTTCATTATGATGGCCTGGTCTTTACCTACCCCAATCAGTTTGTCACAGTATGATCTTAAATGAGAGTAAGGATTTCCTTTCCCATCAAACAAGTCAAATTTTGGCATTTTATATCCGACAGGTAATTCAATGTCGGGATGCATGCATAGATCTTCGTACTCGAGTCCTTCATGCCCCTTGCTGGTTTGGATATTCTTGAATGCTTCTTTTAGGCTGTGAATCTCTCTCGCCACACTTTCACCGGTTCTGATCATTACCTGCCTGTCCATTTCTTCACACTGGCTGATTTTTTGAAGAGCCAGGTTTGGTACTGTGGTGGTGAAAGGTTGAGCTTCCGTTGCATATACTGGTGGCACATGCTGCTCGTTGGGATCAACGACGTGTGCCATCAATATGTGTTGGGCTGCTGGTGATTTTGCACGGAAGAGGTGTTTTGGATGAGTGGATTAATTTGGGTATGTGGAGGTGCAGGGTCATTTTGTAGCGGGCTTTGTTGTGGACTAGCTTGCGGATGAGTGTGCTGTGGATCGGTGTTGGTTAGTGGTGAATTGTCGGGAGGTTTTGGGAAATGGCGGTTCAGGAGATGAAAAAATTTGTGGTGCATTTGCATTCGTCCCTTGTTCAGGGAGTGGGGTATTGGCGCTAATGGACAGGTTGGTGAGATTTTGGAGCCGCTCTATCTCAGTCTGCATGGCTGCCATCTGTTGTAACAGTTGGGCGATGTATTTTTCTTGGACAGTAGTATTTCTATTTTCAGAAGTCTCTGGTTCATTTTCGGAAAGAGTGATAAGTTCCAGTCGATCCGTTGGATGCATCTGAATCGATCATCTTGTCAAGGATTGTGCCTTTGACCTCGTGAAGTAGGGATGATCCGCCAGTTTTAGTCAACGCAAATCAACCTTTGGGAAAATAATCTAGACAAAATAAACCTTCTAAAAAAAAATGAAGAAAACCGAGTTAGTATAAGGCGAGTAATTATTGCTTTAAATAATATGCACATAGTGAAAAAGCAAGAAAAATAACAAAATGTTTGTAAGGCAATTAAGATGCGCATCTTAATTTGCATGGCGCCTCCCTTATGCTCGAGGTGGGCCTAAACGCCAGATATGAGAGATTATGACGTAATAATCCAAGTTGTCAAAGCGCAATCTTTGTTGTTGGAAATGAAGACAACGTATGTACACTTTCCAATATCGGATGTCATGATTAGGTTTGGATTAGTCTATCATTATCACGCTACACATAATATCTTTGATGGTCGTTGGGGAGCAAAACCCGTCGACAATTTTGGTGGTTTCTTAATTGTGGAGTCGATACCAAGGATCGACTCCACCTAATGTGTATGCATGCATGACTTAAAAATAAAGGGTGGTATAGCTCTATCCTAAATTTTCTAAGATTTGGCTGACTAGACTCAAGGTTCCCGAGCGGATCGCTGAGTGAGAAGGCTACGCGACCAACCGGATGGTCCTGACGCTCGCCAAGATATACCAACTCTCCTAAAAATTTGGAAATTTGAAAGAAGTTTGCGGGTGCGCAAAACACACCTCGCGTGTAATGTGTGATAGTGTCAATTTTCCAGAGTGGAAGAAATATGAGCGAAATGCCAATTTAAGGAAAGCAGTAAGAGAATATAGTAATTAAAGCAGTTATGCATACAAAATTTCAACAGAAAATAATTAAAAACAATAGATCAAATAAGGAGCAATATAAATCACAATAATGATTAACCTGAACTTGTTATGGTTAAGAACCTTAATTTCCCCAGTGGAGTCGCCATGCTGTGCGCGCCCCATTTTCGACGCTGCTCGGGTCAAAGCGGGAGCACGGACGTGTTCGGTGATTCCTGGGTAAAAGAGGGTTGAGGAGTCGCCACCTAATTATTTTTTACGGTGAATTAGGACACCTAAATATTAAACTAAATGCTGCAAAATAACTCCAATTTTAAGGTCTGCGAAACTAGTGAGATTCTAGGCAAGAGTTCTTTATTATCCTAAAGGGAAGGGGTTAGGCATCCTTTAAGATCCGCTAACTTGCGGTTATCCGGTCAAACTCAGGTTAATTATTACTAAAAAAAATGCATGTTTGAAGCAAGAAGTTAAAAGATGTTTGCAAATAATTAATGAAAAGAGATGCATTTTAAAAGATAGATAAATGTAGAGATTTTTTCAAAATATGCATTTGTATGGTATTTAAAGAGAAATACATGTAGAGTTGAAAAATATGTATTTGACAATTGATAGTAAAACAATTTATCTATAATGCCAAAGAAGTAAAATTTCGGGAATCAATGAATTGTAAATTGACAAAAGATAAACTTATTCGGTATGATTAATAAAGCAAATAAAAGATGACAAAAGTTGTTTCGAAAATCTTGAATACGCGTGACGAGCCTAAAATAAATAAACTAGCGAAGGATTTCTAAGTTTGATTTAACCGAGCCTACGAATAGATAAACTAGCGACGGGTTTCAAGTCTTAAACTACTCTCTACTTAATTAATCCTAGGTTTGCCTATTCTAAGCTTTTCAATAATTACATAAGTACAAGAAATAATATTACAATACATCGCCGAATAAAATTGAATTAAAGAAAGTAAATAAAATAAATAAACTCCGAGGGAACATATGCCTTTATTTACTTTAATCCCTGCAAGCTGTCAAGAACAAACGGTTAGAATAAGTTAAATACAAATAACTTCATATCCGTATTCAAAACAATGAATGTTTTGATCACGGAGGGCTCAGACTTAAATTTTGAAAAGAACATTCCAATCACGTCGTGGCTGCAAACATATGACTAGTGTGGTTTATTTTGATTGCCTCGCCTACTAAACGTGTTGGTCTCTAGGGTGAAATAGAAAAGATCACTATAATCACGTCGTGGCTGCGAATATATAACTTGTTGGTTATTTTAGTCACCACGCCTACTAAACATGTTGATCTCGGATAAAAAGGTTTAAGTCTTCATCATTGCCCAGAAGTTATATTTCCGCTTTCAAGAATCGTGGAGGCCTCAAAATCGACGGATATTTTTCATCGGCCTGTAGTATCGTGTTCAAATCAATAAATTAAATTAAAGCAGAAGCAAAGGAATGTGAGCGATGAAGCGATGTGAACAAAGTGATGCAATTCTAATGAACAAAGTGGATTAATTCTCAAAAAATAGACCCGAATAGTGAATCGGTGCCTCAATGAAATCAAAAATTCAGATTTTTGATAACAAAGAATGTATATGAAAACGCAAAAACTGAAAATTATCCGACCGGTCGACCGAATCTTAACAAAGACCCGACCGAATCAGATTTTTTTCACTTTTCAGATAACCAATATACAAAAATATGAAATGCAAGAATTCTAGAAATAATGCCCAAACCGGTCGATCTGACCAGGGTCGATGACTCGACGAATCGCTGATCCAAAATCCGAAATCAAATAATTTCACCAAATTCAGATAACCAACATATAGAAATATGAAATGCAAGAATTTCGAAAATAATACCCGAATCGGTCGATTCGACCGGTCGTTGACCTGACCAATCGGTTGTGCAACCCGAAATCGAATAATTTCACCAATTTCAGATAACCAACATATAGAAATATGAAATGCAAGAATTTCAAAATAATACCCGAATCGTCGACCGACCGGTCGATGACCGACCGAATCCGGTATGCAACCCAAATCGAATAATTTCACCAAATTCAGATAACCAACATATAGAAATATGAAATGCAAGAATTTCAAAACAATACCGAACCGTCGATCTGACCGTCGTTGACCGACCGAATCCAGATGCAACCCAAATCGAATAATTTCATCAAATTCAGATAACCAACATATAGAAATATGAAATGCAAGAATTTCAAACAATACGACCAAGATCGACTGACCGGTCAATGACCGACCGAATCCGATGCAACCCAAATCGAATAATTTCACCAAATTCAGATAACCAACATATAGAAATATGAAATGCAAGAATTTCAAACAATACCGAATCGGTCGACTGACCCGACCGTCGATGACCGACCAATCCAGATGCAACCCGAAATCGAATAATTTCACCAATTTCAGATAACCAACATATAGAAATATGAAATGCAAGAATTTCAAAACAATATCTAACCGGTCGACTGACCGACCGGTCGATGACCCGACCAAACAAATGATGCAAAATCAGAGAATCAAAAATGGAGAACAAACCTTTTCTGACTCAATTCTTGAACAACAAGGAGGAAAAATGTTTGAAACCAAGAACACAACCAAAAATATTTTATACCCAAATCGGACCTCCGAAAATATCTCGCTTTTCTTTCTTTTTCCTCTCTTCTTTTCTCTCCTCTTTTCAAGAACACAAGGGTTTTTATAGCCCATTTCTCCCAAAAACCGAGCTCAAATTTGAAATAAAGGGCCCAAAAATAATGATTTTGGAACGGGTTTTTAGGGGTATGGGTTGGTGGTGTCAGCGCGGTGTGGCGATTGGTGGTGTCAGCGTAGGGGCGGCGACGTGGGGGTAGGGTGGCGGCGATTGGAGAGGGTTAGGGGCTTAGGGTTTTTATGATTTTGGGGTTTTAGATTTTTGATTTTGGGTTTTGGGTTTGGGGAATAAAAGGGGAAGTGTTTGTGGGTTGGGTCGGCCGGTTGGGCCGACGGGTTGGTGGAGTGGGTCATGCGGGTTGGGGAATTAAAAAGGGAGTTGGGCTTTGGTCTTTGGGAAAAGGGGAAAGGGAATTGGGTATTAGAAAATGGGGTGGTCGATTGGGCTTGGGGGAATTAAAGGGAGAAGGTTTGTTGGGCTTTGGTTTGGAAGATTTGGGTAGGAATTGTTTTGTGGGTTTGGTGAATTTTGTTTGGGTAGAATTTGTATTGGGTTGGGAAAATGAAATGGGTTAGAAATTGTTTTGGGTTTAAATTGTTTTGGGTTGGAAAATAAAATGTGTTATGGGTTTAAAAATATAAAAAGGGGCTTAATATTAAAACATATTTATATATATATATATATATATATATATATATACATTTTGTAAAAGATGTGAATTATTTAAAATAGCGTAACGATGTGATAAAAATATAAATATAATATTTGCGAAATGTTTAATGCTTAAATAAAAAATGTAAATGCGATGCAAATTTTGCGAGAATAAATATCATAGAATTTCTTGGATGAAACTTATGATTATTATAAAAAAATGCAAATGACAGTAAAAAAAATGCAAATAATAATAATAATAAGGAAATAATATACATATATATATATTTTAAAATTGTTTTAAAAGTGTCAAAAATGTTAAAAATTACGAATAAAATCATAAAAGATGGGACAAAATTGGGTGTCAACAGCGCCCATCGCCTGGGCCCAAGAACGACAACAACAAAGAAGCTACGGCCCGGCCCGATTAGGCCAGGAGTTCTTGGGCCCCGACCTCCGCAAGCCTATCATACAGCAGGCCCCACTCAGACCGATATCGAGGCCGCGATGCACACGTTGGAATTGACTCAACCGGATCCAAATTGGTACATGGACACCGGGGCCACTACTCACATGACTTCCGAATCATGTACTCTATCATCTTATTCCAATTTGAGCACCCCTCGGGGAATAATTGTTAGTAATGGCAGTTCTATTCCAATTCTAGGGTATGGTCAGAAAACGTTGTCTCCCCCCAATCCACCACTCCTCTTGAAAAATACTTTACATGCTCCTAAATTGATTAAAAATTTAGTGTCTGTCCGAAAGTTCACAAATGACAATTCTGTTTCTGTTGAATTTGATCCTTTCGGTTTCTCTGTGAAGGATTTCAAGACGGGGAGTCATCTCATGAGGTGTGATAGTAGGGGGGATCTGTATCCTATCATGCCCGATTTCAGTCCATCGAGTCCCGCCTTACCGTCAGCTTTTGCAGCCATCTCTCCTTCTATGTGGCATGCTCGTCTGGGTCATCTGGGATCTTCTATTTTATCAGCTTTAGATAAAAATAGTTTTATTTCTTGTAAGGGTACGAGTCGTACTCCAATTTATCAGTCTTGTTCATTAGGAAAAATTGTTAAGTTGCCATTTGTAGACTCCAATTCTCATACTTCTATGCCATTTGACATTATTCATAGCGACTTATGGACATCTCATGTTCTTAGTTCAATGGGTCATCGATATTATGTTCTCTTTTTAGATGATTATTCTAGATTTTTTAGGACGTTTCCAATTGCGAATAAATCACAAGTGTTTTCCGTCTTCATCAAATTTAGAGCGTTCATTCGTACTCAATTCGAAAGAGAAATAAAAAATATTCAATGTGATAATGGGAAAGAGTATGACAATAGGAAGTTTCGGGAATTTTGTGCTACTAATGGGATAAATTTTCGTTTTTCATGTCCTCATACATCTTCACAAATGGGAAAGCCGAACGCAAAATTCGTTCCATAAATAACATTTTCCGAACTCTCCTAATACATGCCTCCATACCTCCATATTTTTGGCATCATGCTCTACAAATGGCCACGTATTTTCTTAACATAATTCCTTCTAAAGGTCTGACATATTCTTCCCCCCTAAAATCCTGTATAATAAGAACCCATCTTATTCTCATCTTCGGATTTTTGGGTGCTTGTGTTATCCGTTATTCCCATCAACCACAATTAACAAACTTCAGGCTCGGTCTACCCCGTGTGTGTTTTTGGGTTATCCGTCAAATCATCGTGGTTATAAGTGTTTTGATTTATCCTCCAAGAAAATCATAATCAATCGCCATGTCATTTTTGATGAAACTCAATTCCCATTTACGAAAGTTCATACTCCCGAACCTAAGTCGTATAATTTTTTGGATGCCAAATATCCCCGTATATTATTCGGAATTTTTTGGACATCTCCCGCACTAAATCCTCCAATGGGCCCATCGCCCACTGGACCTACAGCATCGCCACACCCACAAATTTCCAGCCATCGAACAGCTCCAAAGAATTGGGCTGCCCAAACACCTCGAACTGCCTGTAAAATGATTCCAGCTTTACCGATTTGGGCTAGCAGCCTCTCTGTCACGACCACCCGTCCCAAGCCTAGAAAATTCCCAAAATTCTCTCAATTCTTCCTCGAGTCATAGACCGGTCACTCGTAGTCAGCGGGGTATTTTTAGACCTAAAATACATTTTAATTTACATTCAGATGTCTCTAAATCCCCCTTGCCCCGCAATCCTGTGTCCGCATTAAATGACCATAATTGGAAAATTGCTATGATTGATGAATATAATGCTCTTATTGATAATAAGACGTGGGAGTTGGTGCCCCGTCCATATGGTATTAATGTTATCAGGTCTATGTGGATTTTTGCTCATAAGGAAAATTCAGATGGGTCCTTTGCTCGACATAAGGCGCGACTTGTTGGTGATGGTAAGACTCGGCAGGTTGGAATTTATTGTGGTGAGGCGTTTAGTCCGGTGGTCAAACCGGCTACCATTCGCACTGTGCTTAGCTTGGCTCTTTCAAAGACTTGGCCAATTCATCAGTTGGATGTCAAGAATACTTTTCTACATGGTGATCTCAAGAAAACAGTCTATATGCATCAGCCGTTGGGTTTCAGGGATCCCAACCGCCCTCATCATGTCTGTTTGTTGAAGAAATCATTATATGGGCTTAAGCAGTCTCCACTGGCTTGGTATACACGATTTGCTGACTTTGTTTCGACTATTGGGTTCACTCACAGCAGGTCAGATAATTCATTGTTCATCTACCGCCGTGGTTCGTTATTGGCCTATATTCTGTTGTATGTGGATGATATCATCTTGACTGCCTCTTTCGATGCCTTGCGCCAGTCTATCATGACCATGCTCAGTTCTGAGTTTGCTATGAAAGACTTAGGGCCTTTGAGTTACTTTTTGGGGATTGCCGTCAAGCGTCATTCAGGTGGGTTGTTTCTGTCTCAACGGAAGTATGCTGCTGAGATCATCGAGAGGGTGGGATGTCATCCGTAAGTTCACTTCTACGCCAGCTGATGCAACCCAAAGCTAAGTGCCACGCAGTGCACCATACGAGGACTGACCCGCTATCGCAGCCTTGCAGGGCCTCGATATCTTACCTTTACCAGGCCGGATATTACATATCTTTGTTCGGCAGTGTGTTTATTCATGCATGATCCCAGAGTTGAGCACATGAATGCAATCAAACGCATCATGGTATATTCAGGGACACTAGACTATGGGTTGCACTTGTATCCGCCATCTACATCCACACTTGTCTCCTACACGGATGCCGATTGGGGTGGTTGTCCCGACACCGCACGGTCGACTGCTCTTCAGTATGTTCCTTGGCAACAACTTGGTCTCCTGGTCAAGAAAACGTCAGGCAACTCTATCACGCCAAGTGCCGAGGCGTAATATCGAGGGTAGCGAATGTGGTCTCCGAATCATGTTGGCTATGTAATTTGCTTTTGGAGCTTCATTGTCCCATTCGTAAGGCAACCTTGGTATATTGCGATAACATTAGTGCCATCTACCTTTCAGGTAACCCTGCTCAACACCAACACACCAAGCATATCGAAATGGACATTCACTTTGTCCGTGAAAAGGTTGCAAAGGGTCAAGTTCGCGTATGCCATGTCCCGCCTCGTTATCAAATTGCGCACATCTTTACAAAGGGTCTACCAAATGTTCTCTTTGAAGATTTTAGGACAGCCTCGGCGTTAAAACCGCCCGCTATAATCAAGTGGGTGTGTTAAATGAGCAATACACGTGATATACACGAATATATTGCGGTGTATATCACATATATATCAATGGATTAAAGCAAAGGCGAGCAAAGGCAAAGAAGGCAAAGAACGGCCCAAATTTCACTATTAGCCTCTCGAAGAAATTTAAAACAAAGACAGCGAAGATCACTTTCAAATTTCATCACTGAGTTAGGACAGAAAATCAGTGGGAAAATATTGTATATTAAGGAAAGTATATTGTGTGTATATTGTAGTATATTTGTTACCTAGAATAGGATATACACTTACCATATTGTAGAGTTAGAATTATGGTAGAAGAAGGATTTAAAATTAGAATAGGAAAAGAATTTTCCTATTATGGAAATATGTAACTTGTATATATAGCCTTTCAATTAATGAAAATAATCAAGGGGATTATTTCTTTCAATTGTTAAGGCAGCTCTTTTGAGGCACAATTAGTATCTTGGAAGTGTAGCTTGCAAAGCTCAATGTGAGTGCGACTTGCTTAATATTCTATAACCTAGAGGCGTTGGTAAAAACCTGATCATGAGGAACAAAATTGTGGTAATTGTATTGACAACAGGACAAGTAAAAAGAGAGTGCGATGCAGGTTCTTGTTTATTATCTAGTATGACTTTACCGTTCTTGGAAAGAAAGTATTAAGTGATTCTGCTTTCTGAATATGAATTTTCTGCGATTTTCAGGGTACACCTAACAGCTCAGAGAGGCTAGGCAGTATTTTACTGGAAGGTACTGTTATGCCATAAACTTCATTAGACTATAACATTGATAATTGATGTGCAAGTGATTCATATCCAAAGTTTTCACTTAAATGCAAGAGAACGGAAAAACGAGCTCATTCTGGTTATTCTTGAGATGAACTTATATGTTTTTTTCGAGTAGCTAATAGTTGAAATACATATTGGGCAATGTCAAATATGTTGTGTGTCGAGATGGTGGAAAAATACATGCTTTCCAGTAAATTTGATTACATGTTGGGTTATCGCTGACTATTGGAGTAAAGGAGTTCAGATTAGAGCCAATATCTTTTTGTTTGCGCACATATTTCAAGTACTGGTATAACCAACATACATTAGTTTATTTACCGTTATTATTACAGAAAGTAAAAATAGGAGTTCTGATTTTGCATTTTTCTTTATTAATGAGGCCCTTCATATGTTAAGTTTGCATTTGAAATACGATACTACAGGAGGGGTAAGGTCTCCGTAAACCCCACCCTCCTCTGACCTCACTTATGGGATCACATCGCTTATGTTGTTGTTGTTGTGTCAAATGGATGGACTGAATGAAGTAAATATCAAGGTCGAAGATTCAAATTCTTTTTAATTTCATTTAAGTTCTTGTGTATCTTCCTCCTTTAGTTTGCGATGAATGGTATTTTTTCTCTAATTCATAAGTAAACCTTTTGCTTCTTGTCAATCAATTATTATTATTTTTGCTCTCTTTATGTAATTAGATATCAACCTCGTGCACACATCCCAGAGGATAACATTCTCTTGATACTTATTTGGTTGTTATAGCATGCAATGGAGGAAGTACTATCCAATAAATTTCAGTTAACAGTACTATGTTTTGCAGGGGTGGACATATGGATTGGATGGAGCACTTCTAAAAGCAACTAGAATAACAGGAATCAAAAACTTCAAAGTGAATGTATTATAAATATATGTTTACATAACCACATTCTTGTTATTAATCTTTATTCCAAAAAACCAGTAAATAATAAACACTGAAAATAAACAGAATCAGTGTTGAAACATAAGAATAATTTTTTCAGAATATAATCGAGCCCACTTAATTCAAAGTGTGTCCTTAAGGAAATTATTCCCCTCACAGTACTCGAGGTTGATGGAATATCCCCTCCCATGATAGAACGATTATCTTACCAGAATAGTAGTACTCCAAATTCAGGTAGCGGCGAACCACTCAACGGCAGTATATCACACAGAATTTATTTGTGCAGAAGAAGAAGTAGTTTGTATTGTTCAGAAAATTCGTAAGTAAAATTCTGAGGAATCAAACGAATTTATAGTTATGGAAGTACTAATTCTGAAGGTTTGCAACCTTTCTGAACAGCCACTAAAAACTGGTGGGAAATTTAAATATGGAAAAGAAACCGGGTCGCGGGTCAGACGCGGATCCGGCCGGGTCGCGGGTCAGGGTCACTAACGGGTAGGATTGGATAAGTTAATTAATTTAATTAAATAATAATTAATTAAATAATTAAAAATTAAAGAAAATTTGGTCCAAAAAGATTATCAATCAGATCATCAACGCCGAAGCCGAGCCGAGCGACGACTACGGCGTGAGGGGTCCTTGCCCCCTCAACCCTTTTACTGACAAGAATGAGTAATTCTACTTATAAGTAGAAGAACTTTTCTTTCCACTACCGATGTGGGACAAATGCTTATTTTATAAAGCAAGAGGTAACTCCCACTTTTCTTTCCACTATCGACGTGGGACAACTCCCACTTTTCTTTCCAATCATTTCCCATTCACTAATATCAATACCCAACAATTCTCAGTTCATGTTCGATATGTAAAATGTGGGGGTGATTTGGCCTTTTGATGTTTTTCTATGTGAAGGATAGGAGATGGGACTTTTTCCAATGAGAGTGGCTGTATGAGGACCGTTCATACTTCTTAATTTCAAAAACGGAGTTTCGTCTGAACAAGAATCTGATTTCGACTTGGTTGGAAACGAATGGTTGGGTAATTCATCCCAAATCTTGGCTGATGGCAGAGTAGATTCTTCATTAAGCTTTTTATGCAGACATGAATACACCATTGAGTGTAACTGGAAGGTTAGTTCCCACATTATGGTTAAATCAGTTCATTTGCCAACAATAAACCGGTTCTTTTCTAATTTATCTTTGGCTGTAGCCTACTTTCTTCTTCTGAAGATCTAGAAATATACCTTATTTTTTAGGGATTTTTCATTTTTGAACCGTCGGCCGAAATTAATTACGGGTGCTATCCAAAATATATAAAACCTATACACTGATTATGTATATTTTGTGTATATAATATGTATATTTATACTTGATATACAAAACCTATATATTTGTTGGCTATTATTTTTTTGAGCGGTCCAAAAATGTAAGAAAGTAGACTTCTTATGTTTTCTCCTCTTGTTAGCAATGCATTTTTTGTGCAAATTCTGGTCGAGAAAAATATACTGTCTTCTTTCTTTCTATCTGATCAGCTAGAATGAAGATACGCATTTGATCTTAGAGTCTAGCTAAATTTTCAAACTTGAATCAATTCAAACGAGTGTATTCTCTTGCAGGTCTTCTGTGACAACTACTTGGATGGTGGTTATCATGTACCATATGCTCATAAAGGTCTTGCTTCCGGTCTCACACTTGACTCGTACTCTTACCACATAACGCCCAACACCATCTTCATCATTTTTATTTTTTCATCCTGTTACAACTTCCAGATACTCCCTCTGTCCCAATTTATGTCTAAGACGGAGAAAGTGGTGATGCTCTTTGATTTTCAATTTATGTGAAGGTGTTTGACTGAGCACAGAGTTTCATAAATAAAGATTTTTGAAACTTGTGGTCTAAAATAAGCTATAGATATTTGTGTAGCTATAAATAAACTCATTAAGGGTAAAATATGTATTTTAAAGTTAAATTGCTACTAATTATAGAAAAGTATCATTCTTTTTTGGATTAACTAAAAAGAAAAGAGTGTCACATAAATTGGGACGGAGGGAGTAATACATTTATGCAATTTCCTCTTTTATGCTTGTCTAAGATGGCTGTTTTTTTCATTCCTGTAATATATGGTTAACATTTACTTCTGTTGTTGCATGTAACTCCTAATAATGAATCAAATACTTGAGAAAGTCAGCATCCAACGATGTGAAACTGGAAATGCAGAAAAGGACCAAGAATTTGATCGACTTGGATCAAAAGCTTTATATGCATTTGTGTATCCAAACTTCATGATCAATAGGTTGGTGCTTCATATGTAGATAAAACAGCTGGTTTCGCTGCAACCTTTTTCACGATTGATAATTGTTGTAAAACTAATCTATTGAGCTTTGTGGGGGGAGCTTAGGTATGGTCCTTGGATGGACACGAATCTCGTACTGCCTCAAGGACCTCGGAAAATGTCTCGTGATATTTGACTACTTTCTTGATGCATCTCTCAAGGTAAATGTAGTACCAATTGGAATATCAAAAATTCATTTTCTATAGTGTGTGTTTAATTCCTGTATGCATCTTCCTGTTTTAGTGCAAGTCTCCGAGTAGAACTTGTGAAACTTGCTGGAATTGTAGTTTGAATAGCTTAGAAAACGTTGTACGCTAGTGTCCCCTTCTGCAGATTCTCACAAATTCTAGCTCTGTAGAAGGTGTATAGAGAATATCAGGTTTTCCGGTTCCTGTGGGAAACTACTCTTCTTTAGTTCTCTCCGAAACACTCTTGAGGCACTGAATTGTTTAACTTCCTTTGTTAATCTTCATACTAGTGTTAATAAAAATTGGTGTGCTCAACAAGATTATATCTTTTTTTTTCTGATCAAGGCAACAAGATTAAATCTTTGAAATTACTATGTTGAATTTAGAGGTTTAGGAAAAAGGGAAATCTATCTGTCAGAGAGGTGATTAGGAAGACAGGTCCAATTATGGGATCAAAGTCCTAGCTTGAAGTGAATTCCTATGGAGACTTCCTACATAGTTATTTCTACGGAAAAGGACCAAATTACCCTCGAATTATTCGAAATAGACCACATATACCCTTCGTTTGTTTTTGGTACCAAAAGAGCCCTCGCAATTACTCCAAGGGACCACAAATAGGGGTGGGCAAAAAATCCGGAGAACCGAAAAAACCGAACCGGTTCGGTTTATTCGGTGAGAAAACTGATTTTTTGAAAAATCGAATCAGGATTTAGTGATTCGGTTCAGTTTTTAAATTTTGGATACGAACCGAACCGAAAAACCGAATTAAATATGTAATTAATCTTATTTTTTATTTTAGGCTACTACTATCTCTTGAATATAGCCATTGAAGCCAATCTATGAAGCTTTATGGAAGTCGAATGCGGCATGAACTTGATTAACATATCACAGAAGCATTGACATAAAATGTAGGGAGAGAAAGTAGTTGTAAATTGGTAAAACTTTAAATGGTCATAATTCTGCGCTCGGAAGTCCGTTTTACCCGATTTGTTTTTTTATTTTGCATATTTTTTCGAGATGGGGCCGACCCAAACTGCCGCAAGGAGGTTTGGCGCAGCCAATTTTTAAAAAAACGTCTGTTTTCCCAATCAATTTGTGTTTTAGCCCAAATCGATTTCTAATTTCCCTTTTTCTTTAGTAAACATCTCACGATACACAATAGATTTCAACGTCGAAATTTCATGATAGTGTAGGTGTGAATGTCAATTTTAGTTTTGGAAATTCAATCTTTTAAAAAAAATTCCTCGATCCGACCCGACCCGACCCACTAGAAAAAACTGATATAATCCGATACTTTCAGCTACTGCTTCTTGTGAACGCTTCTTGTTTGTTCACAGGGTGATGAGAGTTTTATCGCACAGTCTCGAGGATAGTGAGACAATGCAGGTACAGTAAAAATATGCAAAGCTTTCCCGATCAACTTTTCCCATTGTCACGTATTCAGGCGCGCACACTCATTACACTCCGGTTAACATTGCTGACTACAATTTACAGATGGAAGATATAAAGTTATGTGAAGCTGTTCAAAGAGGCCTTGAATCACCAGCGTACTGCTCTGGCCGCTATGCACCACTAGTTGAGAAGGCTATGCATCGTTTTCACTGCCTTCTATACGAAAATCTTTCTACTTGATGTGCTTCTTTGTTCTTGCTATATATGTTGTGAGATTTCCAGAAAAATTATCTTCACTGTTACCTACCCCTTTGTTATGGGACAGTTCTCCACTATAGCTTTCATTGTATCATAAATGTCTTGTTTGAATCACCTAATCCTGTTACACTTCTAGTCATTGGGAATGAAAGATATGTTTGCAAATTTGTAAAAATAATCGATAATGAGAAGACACAACACTGCAATATTATGGAGAACATATACTTTGATTTTATGTGAATATAATGGAGATCTAGATTCTGTTTTTCCTTTGCATTTAGTAACTTAGGCGCCTCATAGAAGAAACAACACTAAATAAAAAGACGTTGAAAACATTGTGCATTTTTTGTCATGCTTTGTTGGTGCCTCCATTCTCATGACAGAAGCAAAATAATGTTATAATCAAGTGCACATTCCAGGAAGATAAATTGGAAGGCACAACGAAAATTTAAGTAATGCAAATTGCTATAGTAATCACATTATAATAAATAATAGAAGCTCCATCTTATATGAACAGCACAAAAAGCTTCTCAACCAGACTGGAGTAGTCATAGGAAAATTAGTATCTGCTGCAAAGGCGACTGCATCTGAACTTAAAAGAGGCATTCAAGTAAATAATACTAATATACTACATTCACAAAATGAAATATTAGCAGCATATTTCTGTACAGTAGCAAAAGAAACGCCACTATTACAAAGCACGACACTTTTTCGGTTAGTTAATTTTGTGTATGTAAAAATGTCTATGAACACTCGTGTTGCTTTCTTCGCTTTGGTAACTTCTTGGAAAAGTATTCACCAAATGGCTTCTCAGGGACAGGTATCAACTTGCCAAGAACAGCAAGGGGCCAACTGTTGAGCAAAAACCAACTTCACTTAGTACCAGAAAAATTACTGGATCAATTATAATGCCAGTGCATAAAATCTGACTAACCTTATAATTCCAATAGCAATTGAAACAAGCCATAATTGCCAACTCAGCCTCACAGTTGAAGTGAATTTTCCAAGAAAGAATATTATGATAACCTTGCAATAAAAAAGATAATTGTTAATATAAAAGGTCGATGGTTCAGTACCAAACAGAAGGATAGGGATAATATATAGGGTTTTTTTCATGTTTTGGTCCGCCGGCCGATTATGAGTGCTAACCAAAATATACCAAACATAATACCCTGATTATGTAAATTATATGTATATTTATACTTATTATACAAAACATATACCTTTGCATGCTACTATTATTTATTAGGGGCCCATAAAGGTAATTCTCCCTATTATATATACCTGAAGCACCACTGTGATGCCGACGATTCCGACGAATAGACGGTTTTTTTGGACTCCTTTAAATACATTCATCTCATCTGGTTTCCGAGCATTGAATTCATTGAAAACCTGCAGTTTTGAGTCATTAGCAGTGGGTGGAGTGATTAAATTTCAGTAGAAAGATAAATATCTGAGTTCATGTAGCTCACTTGCAAAGAGCAATATGAATAGTTCAGTTTTGACTTTTTGCTTCCATACACCCATCCCCCTAACATACTAACTTCAGACTTTTTACCGCATACACCGATCCAAGGAACAAACTAAAGCAGGGGAAATTCTTATATCTCATATTTAATTCGAGAGTCATCTCCGGAAACACAACCAAGATCCTAAAAGACGGGCAGGGATTAGATACCCCCTCCATCCAAATTTGGTTGCACTCTTGATTCGATCAAGGGAAGAGTTGAAAATATGAATTGTTTAATATTTGTTGAGAAACCACATGGAACATGTTTAATGTTTTTATGCTGATTAAAGGGGAAATTATAAGGTGGGGAGTGGGGAGTGGGGAGGCTAAAGTTTTTATGGTATTTCAGACGTATTAGAATTAAGCGAAGTGGACAACTTGCACAATCCAAAAACATTTGTAGGACAAAAATCCTGACGTTCCTGAGATTGCATGAAGCACCACACTAGATAATCTTTCTTATGTAAAGAAAGGAAAAATACAATATGGAGAGTGCAAAAGCCAATCATAGGATATTTCGTTATCAGTTATATTCTTGCCTGACAGAAGACAAAAGCGTTGAAAATCAAGGTATTCTTCAGCTTAATAGCACGCGCATTCGTCTCATGCTCCAAATGCAGAAGTTGTCTACCTCGGAAATTGAGGATCAGGAGAACTGTAACTTGATACAGAGCCTGCAGATGTTCAACCAGGAGATATTAACCTCAAACACTAATATAATGAATATTTCTCATTTTGGAAATCGCCTTTAATTTTTTGTTACCTGTATCAGTAAGTTTCGCCACATGATATTGGTGACAAGAGGTTCCCTAAGATAGAATTAAACAAACAATCAATTGATGCTGTACCCGAGAAACATTATAACTATAGGAATATCGGTTAGAAATACAGAAAGAAGCTGAAAATGAGTTGATCCAATTGGGAAATCATTATGAAAAAAACTGGGAAATCATTGGCTGGAGTAACAAAAAAGTTTCACCACTAAATTTTTTTAATACAAGAAAGATGCACCAAGTACCAAAGCATGAAAATGAATGGCAGATGGTATTTGGGAAAATATAGAAGTCTCTATAATCTATTAACACAAGTGGAAAGAGTTGGAAACGTATAGAATCCAGCTTAAACTACAATCACATGAATGTTAAGAATGTAGTGAGAATGTTTTAACCCACTGAAACAAGAATATGCAGAAAAATGGTTTTCCGGCAGGGTATTTTCAGCACATCATAGGGACAGATATTAAAAAAGGTCGCCCGATTTACACGAAGTTCTGACTCATGCAAGAATTAATATATGGGCGGCATCAAAATAGCACCGATAGCAAAAGATGGAGAAAAATAAAAAGATTATGGGTGTGTTTAGTATGGAGGAAAACGTTGCTCGGTTGGTCAAAAAATTTGGAAAACACTTCCTCCAGGAATTCAAGTTAAAATGAGGAAAATGACTTCCCTAGTGGAAGTTGGGAAAACAAGTTTCACAAAAGGCATACCACATTGATTGTGTCTTCCCCACCGTCCTAACACACCTCATCTTCACCCCACTCCGTAGCCCCATCCCCGCCAGCCCACACCCCCTAACCCCTTAGTATTTGTCATTTTGTCTAGAGATTATATACAATGCTTGTCTAGAGTTTATAATATTTTTTTCTTATGTACCGAACACAAGAAAATAAGTAAGAAACCCACTTATTTTTCTAGAAAACATTTTCCAATAAAAAATTCATGAAAAATGTTTTCCCCTTCATACCAAACAGACCCTATGTGTATAACATTGGAGGGCGGACCAGATTGAGCGCACCTCGACTATTCCACTAGGTACCTGCTATCTCCTAGTCTTGGTAGATAGGAAGAAACCACCTAGTGCTTTTTGTCTTCGTTGGGATTTAACCCTAGTCTCCAAGGTTTGAGCCCACTTCTTTGACCACTAGAACACACATCATTGGGTGCTCGGAGCTCTAGATATCTCACAACTTCAATACAAATCCACCTCCAACACATTATGCGAAATGGCATGAAAGAAAAAATTCCAACAGACCATCGTCCATCGTGCATAAAGGCCTCCTTCTAGAAGACCAAGTGCACAGCCACAATGGATTAGTTATCTCTAAAAGCCTACCCCACCTGTCATACTACAAACAGGCAGAAAAGCTACTGGAGCCAAGCAAATGTTAACTTGACGTCACAAACCCAATATCCTTGTCATTAAAAATGCTGAGGCAAGCTTCTTTTGTTCAGAAGATTAATTTACAAACTAACCTTCGACCAACAGGAGCTCGGCGCATTAGATGATCAGTTGGTGGTTCTGTGGCCAGTGCAAGCGCACCCAAGGTGTCCATAATAAGATTTACCCAAAGTAACTGCACAGGTGAATAAAAAAAGGTAAATGATCAACCTCAGAATGTAGAGGTAGAACAGTTGAAGTGCGCTTGCTAATCACTCTGATCAATGATATGAGAGGAGAGAAACTAAACCTGAACAGCATTCAATGGGACATCACCGGCAGAAACTGCAGCAACAACATTGATTACAAGTGCAGCAACGTTAACAGTGAGCTGAAACTGGATGAATTTCTGGATGTTAGCATAGACGGCTCTGCCCCATCGGACAACCTGCATTTGGTGGGGAAAGGACCAATAGAAATAAATAAACCGTTCACTGGTTTGAAAAATCTTAGAACTTCAATCAGAGCAACTAGAGAAGATACTAGTGGGTTGCGAAATATATCAGGTAAAATGGATTGACTTCCGAACTGCTGAAGGCGATTTAAATTTTCATAGAATAACATGCATTCTGAGATAGGAAACTTGTTAGCACTAAAATCATAAGAGAAGCTCTCATAAAGTAAGAGATGACTAGCACTTCAGTCATTCCAGAAAGAATTCCTGGAAGGATTATTCAATCCCCACCATTAAAACTTATCCTCAACATCTTCTTTTAGGTTCAAACTATATAAACATGACTCTTGTGTATATCTTCAAAGCAGCAATTAAGTCAAAACACACGAGGTAAGTTTGGGTTTACTAAGAAAAAAAGAGCATGATAACTTCCTGTGAAAGCTGTCACTTCGATAAACTGACCTTCACAACAGAAGCAAATTGGTCATCCAGTATGATGATATCTGAACTTTCTTTGGCAACTTCTGTTCCAGCAATTCCCATAGCAAGACCAATATCGGCCTACAAGACAGCAGCAAAGGAAATCTTATTAGCAAATATGGTGGTTATTTGTGAAGGCAACACCTGCTACCTCATGAAAGAATCACAGAGAGCAGACAAGAAAGTTTGGTCAGCAAATTAAAAAATAGAACTACAGATAAGTGGCAACTGATGTACCCAGCCACGATCTATGCATTTTAGAGATGTGGGCCTATTCATGTGTATCACCATAAGTAACATGAGCAAAAACTTCATTTCTCAAAGGTCCAGCATGTAACCATATAGCAACAGAAGGAAAATCCTCAGGCCGAAAAGATAGTGAACAGGACAAAACGATTCAGAAAGAAAAAACAGCTAAAGTACACCTAGCAGACCTCATGTTTTCTATAATCACATTACTTTCTTAGTCAGCTAAGAAGAGCACCTCATGTAGCGCAGGAGCATCATTAGTACCATCTCCAGTCACAGCTACAACATGGCCCTTACTCCTTAATGCTTGAACAAGTAAGAGCTTATCATTTGGAGACGATCTTCCCATAACCTGGACATGATGTTGATTTTAAAGTGAGCAACAACTTCGTTGAACGACTAAGAACAATCTAGTTTCATTCCATACCGATATTTTATCTGCCACTTCCTTTCTCTCCTCCTCAGACAACTCTCTAAACCTCTTCCCTTCAATCAGGTTTGGTTCAGTTGCATCAGCATCTGACTTAAGTATCCCACATTCCAAAGCTATTGCCCTTGCTGTTTGTAAGTTGTCACCAGTGACCATCCTTACCTGTGAATTTTAGGGAAAACAGATTTAAGCTATTACATATATTGAAAGGTAGCAGGGCAGCTAAATATTTAAAAAAGGATTTAGAAGAGAGCCACTGATATAACAGTACATCCTAGAGTAATGGACATCCTACACTACAAGCATATAATACAGCTCCCGATGCTGGGACTTACTAAGTTCAAATACGGAAGGGGTAGGGTACAATATGAGCAAAAACAATCATTTTTATAGAGTACATGTATTGCCACACACCAAGCTTTTCGGAGATTCACCAACCGTTTCAGACTTCACTATGCATGCAAGAGGATCACACCTGTCAAGGAAAACATTCCCTAATACATTCCTAGAACAGTCAAGCAAGTGACACAAGACAAGAACTGTACAACAAAATTACAAATTAACAAGGAGCTGAGGTCCTAATTTGTTTGAGTCCCATGAATCTAAAAAATCTCTAAGAAAGTATTCAAATTACAGGAAACACTCGTTCAATTCTTTATTGTCAAGGAATCACAGTATTTGTTCAAAACGACAATTATAATGAAACCAAAAAGAACAGTGGTATATGCATTACAAGAGACAAATATCACAGACTCGCTACCAAGAATTGCCAATCATAACTCCAAAGTGGAACCAAAAGAAACTTGAATAGAACCACCATTTTTACTGGGAAAAAAATTGAGCATCATCCCGCTTTCTTCATGTGGTTACTATTAGAACACCTCGTTTGGGCTGGAAATAATATAACTGTCCATAAAACAAATCATTGCTGTGTTTTCGGTCTCGTTGAATGTCCTCTTGGAAAAGAGGGTCGAGGCGGCATTGGTGCGGGATGGGTTTCCCGCCCATATAGTTCTGTTCAAGTAGGTAAGGAAAAAGATAGGAGGTGAATTGCATCTGGATTCGCTCCAATTCCAACAGATACCGAGTAGAGTCGCTGCCCAACCCTACCTATATAAAAGAAAAAGAATCGATCACTAGGTCTTTTTTCCTTCCCTCCGACAATCAAGCTGCACTTCCTTTGAGAAAGTGTGCTTACTTCGGGGATTCTTGAACTAGAACAGCTAACTCGGACTCGGAGGAAACTCCTGACTTGTTAGCTGCAGGTACGAACGCGCTTCCTTCCTCTCCCGGCTATCGATCCGCCCCTGTCAAATAAAGTAGAGAGTTCGATTTCAAATCCAACGATTTATTGACCTCCGTACCGACGCCTCACTACTACTTTCATTTTGCTTTCATTTGGAAATTAATTTTAATTAACGGCTAAGCGTGGCCCCACCCGATGTGATCGACGTCGCATCTCGACCTGTTCGTGCTGCGGATTTTCAACCATTTTTGCTCGTGCTAGTGCCCGACTGACTGAAGCAAATAGGACAGGCGGGCGGGAACGAGGCCCTGCCTTAACCTGTCCTCAGACAGCCAGCCCTCACCAGGCTGGGTCGAGAGGAGGCAAATGCTCCCAGAACAGACCCCAACCAATCACGACAAGCAGCCTTGCACTAAGCAAGTCGTGGGGGAGAAATCAAAAAAAGAGGTCTTTATTGAGGAGGCTGAACTCATGTGGACACTCCTCAGCCCGAGGACGCCCATCCAAATGATGTTCAGCGGGCTAAACCCAAGTAGCTCTGGCCCATGATCCAAGAGACCCGAAACTCGTTAATCATGCTATCCTTACCTTCTAACCAATCGGCCAATCACTATCTTAAAAAAGATAACGAAATTTCGAAGAATCCCCCCATCAGTTTACTAAAAAGATCAAAATCAAAAGGATCGAACTACCTACTCATTATTCCTGCTTCCAAATAAATCACCAAATAAATCAGTCCACCTGAAGCGCATAGGTAAAAGGGAACGAGGAGGCAAGCCCCCCCCCATCTTGGCCGAACCTGGTCTCCATCTTCGAACTTCTCGTTCGATGAGACCCCAGGTCTCGCTGGGCTCGATCGACACAGAGACCTCATGGTAAGCAAAATAGGAGGAGACCACCTAAAGTTGGATTTCCAGCTGTAGTTTTTAGTTTGGGGTGCCCCCTAAACTAAATAGGACGCTTATAATCGCGATCATGCCGCATCAGCTCTTTCAGTCACTACGCACTGGCCGCCATGGCCCAAACGAAAGTAAAAAGATCTGGCCTTTCTCCCCCTGTGATTATGGCTCGCCCGCCCAGTCTTTCATTTCCAGTGATTTCGCTACAGTTTACTGAAAAAACGTGATGCTCCTTGGTCAGATGACCAAGGAAAGGGGCTTGTTGGCCCCCTTCAACGCTCTTGATGAAGCACGGACGAGCCACATGCAGGGAAACTTGCACATGTTGTTCTGGCCGGGGACCCCGGTATACTTTTTTTTGAGGGTTTTCACTCGCAGAAAAAGATTGTTGACTTTCCTTTTTTGGAAATCTATCATTTTCGAAATTGATTCATTGTCTTTAGTACGATCTGGCTTCACACCTCGCGGTGCTTACACCTCTCGCCTATCGGAACACCAGGCTAAAGAAAAAGTCCATCAACCTCGTGTTGAGTCGTTCAGTCAGTAGGAAAGTCATATCACTGAACATTGGATTATATACAACCTCGTGAACATTACAACCAATCAATCGAGAGTCTTCTATACAACTACGGCTCCGGTGGGTTCCCTTAACCAAGCCACTGCCTATGAGTCGCCGGCTCATTCTTCAACGACTCGAGTGGAGAAAGAGGGCTAGGCCCCCGGAGGATCCATTCTCTGAAAATGACTTCGAAGACGCCCTTGTGGAGCACCATTTCATTCATATCTCGACAAGCCCTAGTTGCATAGATTGCAGTCTAACCAGCTTTCTAAGATACGGGTCGAAGCCCTGCCTCGAAAAAGTCAGGACTCCGCCCGCGCGCGAGATCAGATCGACTACTCTACTACCATCATTCCGAAGGTTTTTTTATTCAAAAGGACTATTGGGGATCTATTTTCAGGAAGGAATGAAAGGACTGACTGTTCATATACGGTTCTGCTTACCTAAAATCTATGCTATTCTTGCTTCGAAGGAGGTCACTTCTAGTTAGACCCCGGCCGCTTTCTTGGAACTAATTGAAAACCTGACCGCTTCCGCTCTGACTGAGCTGACCGTCGACTCCTCCATCTGTGGTTATTGCTTTGGGATTTTTTTTGACTTTAATTGTTTAAAGAATAATTGACTATGGACCTACAAAAAAAGTATTTGTTCGAGAAACCCGCCTTAACGTAACGGGAACTAGGGTACATACTACACATACCGAATCGACTACGAGGCGCCTTATCATGGGTACTCCGGGGATCAGTAGGTCGACATAAACAATCGGTTAAAATAGTCTAATGAGGCTTAACCTGGACAAGAAAGAGATTATTGGTTTTCTTGCTCCCGCTTCCTCATCTGCGCTCATCAAGCCAACTTTTACGTAGAAAAACTTCAACAGATTTACAGTCTGCCGCTTTTGACCACTCGGCCACTCTCCCCTTCCCGGGCCAAGATCAGATGATCCACCTCTTTGTCCTCAGCTTGCTGACTAGGGTTGGCAGCGGCCAAATTCTCCATTTTGGTACACGCCAAAGCCTTCCATTTCGCCGGATTGCTCATATCCCCCTTTGTCTTTTCGTATGATTTTGCTTGTCCCCACTTAAGTTATTAAGTATTCCCAAAGACGACTTTTTCTTTAGCCTCTCGGCTTTCAAGTCAAAGAATATTCGAACCTCGACAAAATGACACTTTCATCTTATTATATTTGCCAATGAATGATTTCTCGCAACAGAATGTTGGTCAATCATTTGCTTCATTGGTTCCAACGGTGGCAGCTGCGGAATCTTGACCTTTGCCTCTGTTGAAAGGGTCTCGCCCGCTTGTAGCGGTTGGTTAGGCTAGGCCGGTCTTTTTGTCCAGAATTGAGCATATAGCTAAAGGCCGATTGCTCTGCAAGAAGGAAGGAATCGATGAGAGCGAAGCTGAAGCAGAGAGGCAAGCAAAAACTCTCTATTTCTGCTAATATTTCACGTGTTTCTATTTATGGTTTTACACTTCTTGCATTCTGTCCCACGCTTCACGATGCAGTTGATTCGGAAACATACGCCAGGGCGGTATGGAAGATATAGATCAAGAATCTATTAACATATTTACGAGGATCCCCTGGCTAGAAGGGTATTCAGCAATCTTTCGCCCATTGTCCAAGATTCCCCATTGCTGCCCCCCGTGGGAATTTTTGCTTTCTTCTCAATGCAACGGTTGGGTCGCAGCCTCTTCTGAACCGGAACAAGAAAGAGCTCATAACCACTGCTTGTGAACACTCTGTTGCGAGAAATCTAAGAGCGTGCTGAATCCAACCGTTGCACGTTCCCCCTTTGGCTAAACCACCAAGTTTGTCCGGTTGGGAAAGCCAGAACTCTTGTAAACCAGCTACGAAGGAAGGAACTCGAAGTGAAAGGGCACCGTCTTGTGCAAGTCAATTAGTGGAGGTGCGTACTAAATATCCGGCTTCTCAAGTGGGCGGCTTGGTAAGCAAGCTATCTTCAGCATCGGGAAAACGATCAGAGGTGTCCTCTAATCACCACGACGAGGT